>JAMQGT020011876.1:0-39932 GCA_024447675.2 Pterophyllum scalare | reverse complement strand
ACGATTGTGTCCCACTTGTTGTTGATTCTTCACAAAAAATTATTAATTTTATATCTTTATGTTTGATGCCTGAAACGTGGCAAAAGGTTGAAAAGTTTAAGGGGGCCGAATACTTTCGCAAGTATGTTTATTTCTTTTAATTTTGATTATTATAACTGACAACTAATGAAAAGCCCAAATTCAGTATCTCAGAAATTTAGAATATTACTTAAGACCAATACAAAAAAAGGATTTTTAGAAATGTTGGCCAACTGAAAAGTATGAACATGAAAAGTATGAGTAGGCTCATTATTCATGATGACTTAGACCAATAATGCATTTCACTGTAAATTGTGTAACTGTTTTGGTATATTTTTGTACAGTTATGGTCACCATCTCAATTCCAGCATAATTAAAATACAAAAAATACTAAAAAAAAATTACACATTGATCTGATTAACAGCCTTAACAGTATATTTTTCTTCAGATTTTCTAAATATAAAATGTTAATGAATTATTGATATCTGATCATCATATTGTGTCAGTCTTAATTCCAATGTGATACCTTATAGGTAGTGATGGCAAAACAAGACTTTTTGAACCTTTGAGCCTTTTTAACCACTGTGTCAAAAATTGGTTCTAATACTCAGTTTCATTCAGTACTCTTGGGTGGCATCTACTGGCAGCAATGGTTGTTGCACAGCCAAAAGAAGCCCAGCAAATGTGATGCACCTTTCATGAGTATAATAACACTTCTTAACATATGTTGTGACAATTCCTCAGAATGAACTGGCAATCCAACTGTGTTTTATGTATTTGCCCTATGTATTCCATACTGAAAAAGATATGCATGAGTAAACCATCTATGAAATAATTAAAAAAAAAAAACATTTGGAAATGGTTTTGGTTTGTCACTGAGCAGATATGAGCTTCTTCTGAAGGGTGGCTGGCCTCTCCCTTAGAGATAGGGTGAGGAGTGCAGCCATTCGGTAGGGGCCGCTGCTCCTCCGCATTGAAAAGTCCTACTGGGAGGAGGCCCCAGGTCAGACCCTGGGACACGCTGGAGATTATGTCTCTTGGCTGGGCTGGGAACACCTTGAGGTCCCCCGGACGAACTGGAGGAGGATGGCTGGGGATTGGGAGGTCTGGGCCTCTCTGCCCTGACTCGGCTCCAGATAAGTGGAAGAAAACAGATGGATGGATGATTCTAAATTGCATACTCGACAGGGAAGGTGTTCAGTAATAATGCAATGAGGCAGTAGGTGTGATTGATATCGCTGAACATTGCTATATTACAGACCTATATATTACATAAACTACAGCACAAGTATTCAGATGTAGTAGCTTGCAAGTGCTGCAGTACACCTGAGCAAACAGTCTGGAGTTATAAAATAGTTTAATGGCGAGCTCCATCTCCTTTTTCTTCCATTTCTACATTCTTGCTCAAAAACCAACACCAGGCATTAAATCACAGTAAACAAGACAAACGTACTATACATGCTGTGAAGATTCAGTTCTATAACTCACAACTATTTCTTCTTCAGATATACGTGTTTGTACATGATTATACGCCCGTTGAAAGACGGGTGTATAACATTGTTTACCAAAAGATCTCAGTCTTTCCATGTGAGCCAAAAGCCCTCAAGCTGTCTGCTGCTTTGCTTCATTTGGGATTAAATCTAGTTGGAGAAACTCACATACAGAGGTTAAGAATATTATACTACTAATCATTAGAACTGAAGTTTAGATAATAACTTTAGATCAAAATAGATGCAAAACAGATCTTAATTTCAACAGCAGTGAACAGAGAGGAGATTAGAGCACAGCCTGGTGCTATGGCAGCATTTCACAATCATAGCCTACGAGATGTTGCATGATGTATCATCTCCTGATTCTGAATGCGCACAATTTTCAGTTAATGTGTCAAATTAATTAATCAAAAATGTCAGGGTTTTTTTTCTTACATAGGAGCTTAAAAATGTACTCATGCCATAATCAAAATAATCAAAAATGCCAAATGTAATCAAAATGTATCACAAATTTATAGAAACCCATTGATTTATTTTTCAATTAAATAAGAATACATTCCACACCTGAAAGAAAAATATTATTTTCAACTAACAGATTCACCAAACATAAAAATAGTGCTGTTAATACAGAGGCACAACAAAGACAGGTGGGCAATGTCCAACTCACACAGACACAGATGGACTTTGAGTTTTTCTTTCCAGCCATTTACAGTTGAGTACAGCAAATGTTTTTGTTATCCTGACACTGCTCACTTACAGAATTTCCCAGAGTTTTGCAGTTCTTTGCATGATGTGAATGTTACTGTAAATTTCTAGCTTACTCTCGTGTGTGTCAGTCGGCCCAATAAAGCTGCATCCTGAGGTTTCTCAGGAGAACTAAAGGCAGCCAGACTTTGCTCAAACAGGGAGAGTTATATTTGACTTTGACCATAACCCTAAGTCAGCAAGATGCAGTTTAAATGAAGCACTGTATTAGGAGATATTGAATATTGATGCATTGAAGATAAACAGGATATTTATTAGGAATCTGTGGCTTAAATTCACTAGTATCTTAATTTTCCATGAGAGAAGCTGATATTTCTGTCATAGCATAGTTTAAATAACTGCTTCTGCTAACCTTTATGTACCGTGTATGTTACAAACAATCATTATTTCATTTGTATCTAAAACATGTGCAAATACAAAGGGCATGCAAAATATCCATTTTGATACCTGAACCACATCAACAGCCCCAAAAATAATGACATTACGACCAATGAATTACGCCTAATAGTGTCTTACCATGATGAAACCAACTCAGTTTTAAGTTGAAACATGAAATCAGGCATCCACACACCTTAAATCGGTGTCGTAACGTCACTGGCTGATTGGACTGGTAAATGATGCCTTATCCACCATAAGCCACAGGCCTAATACTGCTAATAATCTCCACTGAATGAACTGAAAACATCCGAAGTGGGTGCTTTGAATTTATTATCGGCCCCCAATGGTACTGCAACTTAAACACGAGTCCCCATTTCACACCTAGTACAGATAAAGCACAGTTGTGTCTTTAGACTGTGGGAGGAAGCCGGAGTACCTGCAGAGAACATCCAAATTTCACACACACAGGCCCCACCCTATCTGCCCTCCTTGAAATGTATTTTATGAAAATTATTGAAGTGTTTTTTTCTCAGAAACCAGCAACAACAGTGGAGCAATATAAACATACTGGGCCTTGAAGCATTAAATAAAAGAACTTCAAGGTCAGGCTATAATAGGTCAAGCACATCAAGAAAAAATGTAGGGTCTTGGAGAGGCCACGTGCGGAGCAACACGGCCACTCGCCTCTCCTTTTTAATTGCATTATAGTTGTTATAATTCACAACACATCCTGATACACACAGGACCTTTGGGGCAGGCATGTTACCCAGGGGTTGATGAGATGGGGCTGCTGAGGTGGCCCCACTCAGATCCTCACTACTGTCTGTTCTCAAATTTTATTTGCACTTTAGACATGGAGGGTTCTGGGGAGGCAGTGTGGGCGAGCACTGACGACCAGCAGTTGGGGCTTGTGGCACAACTGTCCCCTAAATTTTAACTGTACCCTATACACTTCATTCATTCACAAACATAAAAACATACACATACACAAGTTGGGGAGGGGGAGGGGTGGATGGGTCATCCCACACACTGATTTCTTACACCTTGCCCGGGGCAGGGGTCGGGTGGTTCTTCGGGTACCGAGGTGGCGGCGTGTTTGTATGTATGGCTGGACCTGGGCCTGGGCCTTGTGCCTTGCCTCCCTGCCGCTCCTCGCTGGTCACCTCTCCCCACCTGCCCCATTGGGTTGTGGGTGCCTTGGGGTTCCTGGGCGGGGCTGGATGTTCTGGCATGGGTGTTGACCTGCTCCGCTGGGGGTTGGGACCTGGGGCTGCTTTGGCTGCTCCAGCGTGTGGGCGTGTGAGGTGTCGGGCGGTTCTCGGGTTTCCCCGCGCGTTCACATGAAAGAGGTGGTGCTGGCAGCGTCAAACCGCTGTAAAAGGGGCGCTTCACGGGTCATATGGCTTTTCTTCCACCTACACCAGAGGCATTATCAAATGGTTATTAAAAATCTACAAAGAACATTAAAATGCAAAGACAACAGATGAATACTGCAGAAAACAATTAAACTGGTGATTCAGCGCACAGAGGGATAAAATAAACTTTTTAATTCCAGTTAATAATTTTATTGCTGGTGCGCTCTCACTGCTGCTGATTATTTCTAACCCGACGGCTGCATATTACAGGTCTGAAACTTTAAATTGGATCCATTTCAACATTTAAACGTCTTGTCCCACAGCCGGATAAATCAGACACGGAAACCGGTTCAGTTCCTCGGCACATCAAAGTGAAATTAATTTGATTGATTGAACAGGTATTGTTGCTGTCTGTGTTCTGTGTTTCCAGCAGAGTGAAAGAGACTGAGCAGCAGGTCAGAATCAAGTAGAACAACATTTTGTACATTTCCTAAATCACCAAATTAATACAAGCACATTCCGCTGACAATGCCACACACAGCTGCGCTTAATTCAGTGGTGTTAGTAAGGTACGGCTTAACAAGCTGCACAAATAAAACGTGTTCCCCCCAGCAGATAATATATTGCGCTCAAAAGACTCAGTGAAAACGAGGCGTTTCCAGCTGATTTTATACTGACGATCCAAACATAAGCTGCTCCTGAGAGTTTTAGATTTTATTCTCTCAGCTACAGACTCGCTGCTGTTTCAGGGTTTCAGAGTAAAGATTAAATATTAAAAACAGAATTCAAACAGGTTTAGTTTCAAACCTGTTTGTTTCACAGGTTTCAAATAGGTTTAGTCTATGTACGAATTTGATATGCGGTCAGTAAGTACAGTGTAGGTGTCCTGTTATGATATGAACGCCTTCAGAACAATTTAACAGTCGTAAAATTGTTTGCTGCCAACAGGAAAAAAAAAATAAAGGAATAAAGTTGTGTCTAGGAATCAGTGACTCTTACTTACGCTAGTCAGGGAAACAGACTTTAGACCCTATTGTACAAACTTTAGACCCTCCTACTTTCCTCGCGTTGTTCCAATGGTCTGACAGAAATGGTGACGCTATTTTCAGGAAAACTGATTGGTCAGTAGGCGGTGATTTCATACCAGCTCCAGAGCATGTTAGGTTCACAACATGTGATTTGCAAAGGTGAGGTTACCTGGATACGCCAAAATCCTCCTTGTAGTCCAGGGGAACTGGCCCTCAAAGTGGCATTAGGCACGCGAGTGCGTGAAACTGCAGCAGCCGGCGCAAAGCAGACACCTGCGTGCGCGTGGCTGCTGAGTTCTGTTGGATTTACGCGCAAGGAATGACTACCTGTGCCCGTGAACTGTAATTATTAGCTCGGATTATGTTTTCATGCGTGTGACTTTTGACATCAATATAATTCCATAGGATCATTTTCTGTGGAAGAAAAGTCATATGACACGTGAAGCACCCCTTTTAGATTGGTTAGAAACTGCCTTGAGTTGATAACCAGCTTCGTGTGACTGTTTATCCTGATCGTTAATACTAGGGTAAGAGAACCCAAATACCCTTGACATGTTGATCTCACTTCGTAGTATAGGACCCAGTTGTGCCACATATTTAGTACACTGCTGCCACTTTGCAAGTACGCGGGCCAACCAGCGCGCTACCCCTGCTGAACCATAACTTCCGCTTGAGGTTTTTCCTCTCAGGTGAATATAGCTGATATAGCGCCAAAAGTAGTCACACAGACATTACATCAACACTGGGGGATGTATACACTATATATTTGTGATGACAAAAAAGTATATCATATATTTTAGAGCTTCTTTGTGTGAACAGTGGCCTGGGATGTTGAAATTACTGACATCCTATCCATTTGTCTTTAGTTTTAGCTCTTAAGGAGAAATAATAAAGATTTTCTGGTTCCTCAGAACCCTTGTCCAATACTCCTGCTTGCCTTTTATTTGATTGTGATTTTCAGCCTTAACTTCAGTGAGTTGTGATTGGTGTGTTTTTGGTTTAATGTGTGCGTTTCCCTCTCTTCTTCGTAGTCCACCCACCAGCCAGCAATCCTTCACTCTAGGAACCCAGCACCAACAGTCTTCACTCAGTTTCTTGAATCTGCTTATCCAGTTAGAAAGTTTATTATTATTAGTTATTCCTATTTTAAAACATTTATTAACATTCTGTCATCAATTGTACTGCACTTTACATCATCTAAAATACTGAAGTATTCTTTATAAGTGTTCATTTCAAATTGCTTGTAGAAACAGTTCAGTTTGTTTGTTCTTGTAGTTTCATCATTGGTGGCCAAAGGCTTCCTCTTCATGTTTGTTATAGCTCAAATTTAAAGGAACCCACCTCTTTCATCCAGAACACGAAAAGAGAAAAGAGTAAAGAAGCATATATTTAAAATATAACCAGGCCAGTGGGTGTAGGTGACATGCTATAAAAATAGCTGAAGAATAACTCTAATGGCCAAACCCGTAATTAATTACATCATAAGCAACCTGCTTTATTGTCCCCTTAACAGAAAGGCCATAATAGAACAAAAAGAACTTCATGTACGCAAGTCAGGTGTGTGTGTCTGTGTGTGACACGAGGGTGGCAATGGCATCGGTTTAACAACAACAGGTGTGGCAAATTCATCAGGGTAACACGACACTGTGTTAACGTCCTGTGTTTTCCCACTAAACATTTAAAATAATTTCAAATGTGTTAAATTGTAAATACGACAGAGTTACTGCTTCATCTGTGCTTGATGATCATTCTTGAAAATTTAAAGTAAAGTTACAACTGCAGCCTGAAATAATAAATATGATTTCGATGATTCCTTGGCTGTTTGAGGTGTGAAATAACCATTAAGAGAAAAATGTACAAAAAGCTTAAAACAGAAAAAAGAAAACGAAAGTTTGAGCTAAAATGTACTTAAGTACAGTAGTTGAATAAAAGTACAGTATTGACCTGACATGCAATGTAAGGCAGCTGCCACACCTGCAGCAGTATTAACATCACTGGTCAAAAATTTTCAGTTTCTCAACAGACCAGTTCAGCAGGAAAAAATGAAGTACATGCAGGGCAGGACAATTAAGCATGATTAAGGTCATTCTTTTCTATTTCATTCAAACAGGTACCTCCCTGTCATGATTACTGGTTTTTCCATCAAGGAACGTCTGATTTTTTTTCTCCCAACTTACACATAAACCAAAGCATCAAAACAAATACTGTGCCACTTTGTTTCCTTCTATGTGAATGAGTAAAACCAAGTTTTATATTGAAACAGTCGACAAATTTCATTCAGGTAGAAAGAGAAAACCTTATATAAGTGTCATGGTACTGGGTCTGTGACCCAGTGTTTCTGAGTTTCTGGACCTTTTGAAGTTAGTTTAGTTATTTCCCTTTATGTTCTCTGGCTCATTCAACATTTTTATTCCCTCAGCGCTTTCTGCCTAGTTCATGTTTGGTTTTTCACTGTTTATATTTCACGTGCTTTCCGTAAGTATAGGTAGTTGGTTCTTTAGTTTCCCAGTGACTTTAGAGTTTTGTTCTCCCGGTGTTTCTCCCTCAGTGTTTCCTCCGTCTTGTCTCAAGTCTTAGGATTATTCATATGTTTTCCCTCAGTGTGTCTGCCGTCCTGTTTGCCAAGTCTGTGTTTCTGTGTCCCTGTTTATTCACTTCCTGTTTTATTTTCCTAGTCTACAGTTCCCTTTGTGTGGTGATCTGTTTTGCTTCCCCCTTGCCTCATTAGTGGCATTCACACCTGTCCTTCCCAGCTGTTCTAGCTTGTTATCCTGGTGAATCAATTGTCTGTGTTCGACTCAGCTCTCTGTTGTGTTGTCATTGTCCCTCGTTGTTTCTTTCCTGGTGGTCTTCTTCCTAGTTAATCTCTCAGTATATTTAGTTCCTGCTCTGCTCCGTGTTCGTTTATGTGTGTGTTTAACAATAAGGCTGTGCCTTTAAGTCCTGTCTCTTGAGTCCACATACTGGGATCCTATCCTGCTAATCCTATCCTAAGTTGAGCAGCACCATCTAAAATTATCACTCATATTTTTGAAGAGAGTGCTATTTTGATTTTGAGATAAAAGTACAACATTTGTTAGCAATTTAATTTCAACTTGGCATATCTCAGTATGGTGTGCAGCATGTCCTTAAAAGATGATTAGGCAAATTAGGCAAAGAATAAGTAGCAGGCCTAAAAAAACTACATCACATGAACAGTATCTGAATGTCATCTAATCATACTTCTAAGCATGCTCCTTGTTCCCTGAATGTAACATCCAACCATCCATCCAGCCATCATTAATAGACAGTATATATCATTTTTGCATAGTGCACAGTACTTAACGTTCATATGGTTTTAGAAACTTCCTTCCAGTTTTACTTCATAAGGTTTGCTCTGTTTGGCAATGCCCGCTGTTATTCCACTTGGTTTTGTGGTTCTTTGGTGTTGCACTGCATAATGGCAGTGTCACGTTTTCTTTCTTTTTTTGTTTGTTTGTTTGTTTTTAAAGGTGTTATAATATTTACAGCTTGAGGGGGATACTTTCAGCTTTTTACAACAATTCATTTGTTTGAATTTGTGTGTAAAAGAGTATCAAAAAATGCGGGCGAGCACAGTTATATGAAGTAATACAAAAGAAAAAAACATTTAAAAATTGATCAGGCAGGGCCTCCCAGGTCTGCTAGCATTTATCAAGATAGCAACAGAGATTCATAGTCTGATGCTAAGATTGGTGAACTGAATTGTATGAAAAGAAAATCAATTATGGTTTTAAAAAATCAAAATAGAAAATGGAGGATCAATGACACAAAAAGGACATCATAAAAAAGGTGTGGTGACATAATAATCTGAGAAAAGAAGAGCTGCATGTTCATGCTGAAAAATGTAAACACACCCAATCCTGAGGTCACCTGTTTAGTATATAAGGTGTAGATGTGCTTCTGATGTGTAGTATCGCAATCCAGGGAAATTAATCCACAGTACTGACTTGTTCATCACAATGAAGCTGATCTTTTCCCTGATTCTACTCTGGGCACTCTCCAGCACAGGTAAATCAACTCATTATTACAGCAGGTGAAAGAGAATATCGTTTAAACTTTAAAACTTTTTAACTGTTTATTTTTAGACATTAATTTTTTCTTTTCAAATTAGTACAACAACATCAACTCCACTATCACCTTGATGTTTTAGTTAATATAAAGGAGTATCCTCATATCTACAGTATATTTAAATGTGCAAATTTCTCCGTTCTTCTCCTGAGTGCAGCTGCAGCCCTTCAGTGTCAGACCTGCACAGATGCAGCTTGTTCAAGCTCAGTAGCAGCTACATGTTCCTCAGAGACGATGTGTGTCACAGCTACAATTCTAGGTAGTCTTTTCTTCATATCTACTGATACTTTTCAGTACATTACAAATACTTTGAAGTTATGTGTCTTTTCCATTAACATTACTGAACTGCACTTTGAATTTGAAGCTGTTTCATCTGGAAATCCAGGTAAAGCAAATCTATAAGGCATGCGCATCCACCTCCCTTTGTCCAACTGCACATCTCTCAGACATTTTCAGTCAATCTGGGATTTCAAAGTGCGCTCGCATCTGCCCAGTGCTGCAACACAGATAACTGCAACTCAGCAACTCTGGCTGGTAAGTTGAATAACAATGTTTCTCATTGAAGACAAGAAAATAATATAAAAACAATTTAAACAATATGCTGGTGTTGGAAGGGTCTCTGTTTGAAAAATGAAGTGATGTTGTCTTCTGTTTCAAACCCTGCTTCTCAGTCAAATAATGGCCGACTATTCATGTCAATGAATTGATGACCCATCTTTCCACCACTTCAGTGACTATTCATGTCTATCAATTGTATCATTGGTTTTTCTGTCAGGAATGAGTTGATTTTCTTTGTGAAACATCTGAAAAAAGTGGAGCTTACCTTCAATTCTAATTAGTGTTACTTTGTCTAACTGTAACGTTAAATTTGATAGATTTGATGAGCACACAAAAAGTTTTGATATTAAGATGACAGATTTGACAAGCAGGGACGTGAGTTGAGGTGTACCCTCAGTGCCAACTCAGATCTAGCACTAAGCACACCAAGGACCACATATAGTGCTAGTCATGTAATTAGAATATCATGAAAAAGGTTAATTTATTTCAGTAATTGCACTCAAAAAGTGAAACTGTGTATATTATATTCGTTCATTGCACACTGTTGTCTCAAATGTTTACTTCTTTTAATTTTGATGATTACAAGTGACAATGTGTACAAAAGGTGGGAAATGGCCATAAGAATGAAAAAAGGTTGAACAATTATGAAAAGAATGGCACACACTGATTTTGTTTTGATTAAATAATTCACGAAAATAAAGGATGCACGCTCTAAATCAAATACACTACATTGCCATTTATTGACAACAGTTATGATGCAGTAACGCCCATTTGGGGACCATAGTCATAATTTCACTTCTGAACATTATGAGTGCATGTTTTTAATAAGCACAGTTTGAAGAAAATTTGTCTGTTTCTGTTATGGGTTGTTTTTTGTCTTTTAGTTAAAGAAAGAATGAAAAATAAATGGAAATGAAGGTTTCTTCTTTCCTGTGAGTTGAATAACTTCACAGTTGGGTGTGGTATGATGACATCAGAAATGCTGAAAAAGTAACTACAAGCAATAATGATGTCACCAAGTCTTTTAGTACACCTGAAAGTCATTGGAACAATGTTTAAGGGTTCAACACTGAATGTCAGCAAACAGAACATTTTAACTCTTACTCTCTTTGTTATTCCCTGAAAGCAGCTAATTAAAAAAAATTGTTAAAATACTTCTTTTCTAACCCACAGTAAACAGCGGCTCCAAGACTTTTCCAGCTTATGGCTGTGCGTCTTCAAACCTGTGTGCAGCTGCTTCAAGCCTCCATTCTCTACCTTTCATGCAAAATGTTGGTACCATAACCAGTGGACCAAACTGTTCTCTAGCTACTACAACCACTGCCCCAACGACAACCATAGCACCAGCTACAACTGCTGCCCCAACTACAACCACAGCACCAACTACAACCACAGCACCAACTACAACTGCTGCCCCTGCTACAACTGCTGCCCCTACTACAACCGCTGCCCCTACTACTACAACTGCTGCCCAAACTACCAATGCTGCTTCTGCTACAACTGCTGCCCAAACTACACATGCTGCTCCTGCTACAACGGCTGCCCAAACTACAAATGCTGCTCCTGCTACAACCGCTGTCCCAGCTACAACTGCTGCCCAAACTACAAATGCAGCTTCTGTTACAACTGCTGCCCAAACTACACATGCTGCTTCTGCTACAACCGCTGTCCCTGCTACAACTGCTGCCCAAACTACAAATGCTGTCCCAGCTACAACTGCTGCCCAAACTACCAATGCTGCTTCTGCTACAACTGCTGCCCAAACTACCAATGCTGCTTCTCCTACAACTGCTGCCCAAACTACAAATGCTGCTTCGCTACAACTGCTGCCCAACTACACATGCTGCCCTGCTACAACTGCTGTCCCAGCTACAACTGCTGCCCAAACTACAATTTCTGTCCCAGCTACAACTGCTGCCCAAACTACAAATGCTGCTTCTCCTACAACTGCTGCCCAAACTACACATGCTGCTCCTGCTACAACTGCTGTCCCAGCTACAACTGCTGCCCAAACTACAAATTCTGTCCCAGCTACAACTGCTGCCCAAACTACAAATTCTGTTCCCAGCTACAACTGCTGCCCAAACTACACATGCTGCTCCTGCTACAACTGCTGTCCCAGCTACAACTGCTGCCCAAACTACAAATTCTGTCCCAGCTACAACTGCTGCCCAAACTACAAATTCTGTCCCAGCTACAACTGCTGCCCAAACTACACATGCTGCTTCTGCTACAACCGCTGTCCCTGCTACAACTGCTGCCCAAACTACAAATTCTGTCCCAGCTACAACTGCTGCCCAAACTACAAATGCTGCTTCTGCTACAACTGCTGCCCAAACTACAAATGCTGCTTCTGCTACAACTGCTGCCCAAACTACCAATGCTTCTCCTGCTACAACCGCTGTCCCAGCTATAACTGCTGCCCAAACTACAAATGCTGCTTCTGCTACAACTGCTGCCCAAACTACAAATGCTGCTTCTTCTACAACTGCTGCCCAAACTACACATGCTGCTTCTGCTACAACTGCTGCCCAAACTACAAATGCTGCTTCTGCTACAAATGCTGCTTCTGCCCAAACTACAAATGCAGCTTCTGCTACAAATGCTGCCCAAACTGCAAATGCTGCTTCTGCTACAACTGCTGCCCAAAGTACAAATGCTGCTTCTGCTACAACCGCTGCCCAAAGTACAAATGCTGCTTCTGCTACAACTGCTGCCCAAACTGCAAATGCTGCTTCTGCTACAAATGCTGCCCAAAGTACAAATGCTGCTTCTGCTACAACTGCTGCCCAAAGTACAAATGCTGCCCAGAGTACAAATGCTGCTTCTGCTACAACTGCTGCCCAAAGTACAAATGCTGCCCAAAGTACAAATGCTGCCCAGAGTACAAATGCTGCTTCTGCTACAAATGCTGCTTCTGCTACAAATGCTGCCCAAAGTACAAATGCTGCTTCTGCTACAAATGCTGCCCAAAGTACAAATGCTGCTTCTGCTACAAATGCTGCCCAAAGTACAAATGCTGCTTCTGCTACAAATGCTGCTTCTGCTACAACCGCTGCCCCAGCTACAACTGTTCGACCAGCTACAACAACCACAAGTGATGCTTGTTCTATCAGACTCGGTTTAATCCATCTGCTACTTGGGCTTCTTCTCTTCACCCTTCATTAAAGTCTTGGAAACAAAATTAAGGCATCTAATGCTACAACAAGGATCCTTTTGAACCTCAAAACTGAGTTTGCAAACCACAGTTCACTGGACTCTGCAATGTCCATATTTATGGAAAAGGAGATGGTGTCTTTTTGAAGCTGTATGTAACATTGTTTATTGCATAATGGACAGTTGTGTCAATTCAGTACTTAACATTATTTATTAGATTTATTTTAGTTTCAAACTGTACATATATAGTCATCTATTTATGCAAATGTCTGGAAATGCTTTAAAACTAAATAGCTGTCACATAGGGATATTTGTAATAATAACAAAGCACCGGTTTTAATTATTTATTTATTTCCCTTTGTAATCCCCAGCACTATACAATAGTAATTCATAATTATATAAAGCATTAAATGAATGAAATAAATTAAAGTAGCACAAAATAGATGTATGGATTGATTAGCAGTTATTAGTTATGATATATTCCATCCACAAATATATTTCTTAAATAAGAAATATATTTAAGAATTGTATTATTTTAAAAAATTGTTAACAATAATTTGACAGCACATTAATAAGAAATTAAGTTATTTAGTTAGTATATTTCCCGGCTACTAATGCCAGCCAATGTTTCATTTCTGTGTTTCAATTTTACTTAAGTATTTTTATTTTTTGCATCTCCCTCTCCCTCTCCCTCTAATCTGATCTTTATTACTGCTGATCGAGATACAATAAAGCTCTTGTCCTGGAGTCTTTGAGGTTTCAGAAAAAAACCCAAAAACTTTTTATTACACTGCATTGTTTCCATGAAAGAATAACCTTAACCTGCATTTAGTAAAGAATTTAGTCAGATTTTTCTTACATGCCTCTCTGCAGCTTCTCTCCTCCTGCCATCTCCCCAAAACCCCATCCCCATAGAGACGGTGCCTGCTCCCTGGCCACCAAAAAACAAACCTAAAATCAGCAGAAAACCATTGAAGCATAAAAATTCAAAAACGATAAATAATATAGCTTCATCAACTGCACCAAAGAATAAAACAATTAAATGTGGATTATTAAACATTAGGTCTCTCTCTTCCAAGTCCCTGTTAGTAAATGATTTAATAATTGATCAACATATTGATTTATTGTGCCTTACAGAAACCTGGTTACAGCAGGATGAATATGTTAGTTTAAATGAATCAACACCTCCGAGTCACATTAACTGTCAGAATGCTCGAAGCTCAGGTCGAGGAGGAGGAGTAGCAGCAATCTTCAATTCCAGCTTAGTAATTAATCAAAGACCCAGACAGAGTTTTAATTCTTTTGAAAACCTGACTCTTAGTCTTGCCCACCCTAATTGGGAAATTCAAAAACCTGTTTTATTTGTTATTATCTATCGTCCACCTGATCCTTACTCAGAGTTTCTGTCTGATTTCTCAGACTTTTTATCTGATTTAGTGCTCAGTTCAGATAAAATCATTATAGTGGGTGATTTTAACATCCATGTAGATGCTGAAAATGACAGCCTCAACACTGCATTTAATCTATTATTAGATTCAATTGGCTTCTCTCAAAATGTAAAGGAGCCCACCCACCACTTTAATCATACTCTGGATCTTGTCCTGACATATGGCATTGAAACTGAAGACCTAACAGTATTCCCTGAAAGCCTCCTCCTGTCTGATCATTTCTTAGTAACATTTGCATTTACTTTAACAGATAACACAGCAGTGGGGAATAAGTTTTATTCTAGTAGGAGTCTTTGTGAAAGTGCAGTAACTAAGTTTAAGGATCTAATTCCTTCATTATTATGCTCTTCAGTGCCATGTGCCAACACAGTGCAGAGCAGCTACCTAAACTCTGCTCCCAGTGAGGTAGATTATCTCATCAATAGTTTTACATCCTCACTGCGTACGACTTTGGATACTGTGGCTCCTCTGAAAAGGAAAGCCTCAAATCAGAAGTGCCTGACTCCGTGGTATAATTCACAAACGCACAGTTTAAAGCAGATAACCCGTAAGCTGGAGAGGGAATGGCGTCTCACTAAAGTAGAAGATGCTCATTTAGCCTGGAAAAAGAGGTTGTTGCTCTATAAAAAAGCCCTCCGTAAATCTAGGACATCTTACTATTCATCATTAATTGAAGAAAATAAGAACAACCCCAGGTTTCTTTTCAGCACTGTAGCCAGGCTGACAAAGAGTCAGAGCTCTGTAGAGCCGAGTATTCCTTTCACTTTAACTAGTAATGACTTCATGGATGTCTTTACAAATGAAATTTTAGACATTAGAGAAAAAATTATTCAAAACCATCTCCAAGATTTATCTTCATGTTCAGCTGCTTTCAGCACTGCTGGTATTTGCTTAGACTCTTTCGCTCCAGTTGATCTTTTGGAGTTAACTTCAATAGTTACTTCCTCCAAACCATCAACATGTTTATTAGATCCCATTCCTACTAGACTGTTCAAAGAAGTCTTTCCAATTATTGATTCTTCAATCTTAAAAATTATCAATCTGTCTTTATTAGGTGGCTATGTACCACAGGCCTTCAAGGTGGCTGTAATTAAAGCACTAATTAAAAAGCCATCACTTGACCCAGCTGTCTTAGCTAATTATAGGTCAATCTCCAACCTTCCTTTTCTCTCCAAAATCCTTGAAAGAGTAGTTGTAAAACAGCTAACTGATCATCTGCAGAGGAATGGTTTATTTGAAGAGTTTCAGTCAGGTTTCAGAATTAATCTCAGTACAGAAACAGCATTAGTGAAGGTTACAAATGATCTTCTTACAGCCTCTGACAGTGGACTCATCTCTGTGCTTGTCCTGTTGGACCTCAGTGCAGCTTTTGATACTGTTGACCATAACATTTTATTACAGAGATTAGAACATGCCATAGGTATTAAAGGTACTGCACTGCAGAGGTTTGAATCATATTTATCAAATAGACTCCAATTTGTTCATGTAAATGGGGAGTCGTCTTCACACACAAAGGTTAATTATGGAGTTCCACAGGGTTCTGTGCTAGGACCAATTTTATTTACATTGTACACGCTTCCCTTAGGCAGTATTATTAGAAAGCGCTGCATCAATTTTCATTGTTATGCAGATGATACTCAGCTTTATCTATCGACGAAGCCAGATGACACAAATCAATTAGTTAAACTGCAGGAATGTGTTAAAGACATAAAGGCCTCTAATTTCCTGCTTCTAAATTCAGATAAAACTGAAGTTCTTGTACTTGGCCCCACAAATCTTAGAAACATGGTGTCTAACCAGATACTTACTCTGGATGGCATTACTTTGGCCTCCAGTAACACTGTGAGAAATCTTGGAGTCATTTTTGACCAGGATATGTCCTTCAATGCACATATTAAACAAATATATACGACAGCTTTTTTACATCTGCGCAATATTTATAAAATTAGAAACATCCTTTCTCAGACTGATGCTGAAAAGTTAATCCATACATTTATTACTTCTAGGCTGGACTACTGTAATTCATTATTATCAGGCTGTCCTAAAAGCTCCCTGAAAAGCCTTCAGCTGATCGAAAATGCTGCAGCTAGAGTACTGACAGGGACTAGAAAGAGAGAGCATATTTCTCCCATATTGGCTTCTCTTCATTGGCTCCCTGTTAAATCTAGAGTAGAATTTAAAATCCTTCTCCTAACATACAAGGTCTTAAATAATCAGGCCCCATCTTATCTCAAAGACCTCATAGTACCATATCACCCCAATAGAGCACTTCACTCTCAGACTGCTGACTTACTTGAGGTTCCTAGGATACTTAAAAGTAGAATGGGAGGCAGAGCCTTCAGCTTTCAGGCCCCTCGTCTGTGGAACCAACTCCCAGCTTGGATTCGGGAGACAGACACTCTCTCTATTTTCAAGATTAGGCTTAAAACTTTCCTTTTTGATCAAGCTTATAGCTTAGGGCTGGATCAGATGACCCTGAACCACCCCTTAGTGTCACGGCTGGTGCAGGCAAGGCAGGGAGGACCCCAGAGCAGGACGCAGGACGAGCGTGGACGTGTGCTCAAACACTTTTATTGACAGGCTGGTCAGGGCCAGCTACACAAGACTAAACTCAAAAAACTCGAAACAACTTGGCGACTCGAAAACTAAACACCTAGCCGACATCACACAGATGAACAGATGAGGACCCGAGCAAAGAACAAAGGAAAACCAAGGGCTTAAATAGACATGAGGACTGATGAGGGAATAGGAAACAGGAGGGAACACAGGTGAGCAAAACCAAACACAACGCACAGGGACCACAAGACTACCAAAATAAAGCAGGAAACACCAGGAAAACAAGGACACAGACCTAAATACAAAACATAAGACAGTGGGCCACCGGCCCAGGACCATGACACTTAGTTATGCTGTTATAGACCTAAGCTGCTGAGGGGGGGTCCCATAATGCACTGTTTCTTCTCATTCACCTTTATTTACTTGTTTATACTTCACTCTGTATTTAATCATTATTATTAATCTCTGGCTCTCTTCCACAGCATGTCTTTTGTCCTGTCTCTCTCCCCTCAGCCCCAACCGGTCGCAGCAGATGACTGCCCCTCCCTGAGCCTGGTTCTGCTGGAGGTTTCTTCCTGTTAAAAGGTAGTTTTACCTTCCCACCGTCGCCAAGTGTTTTCTCATAGGGGGTCGTTTTGACTGTGGGGTTTTCTCTGTGTTATTGTATAGTCTTTACCCACAATACAAAGTGCCTTGAGGTGACTGTTGTGATTCCAAAACTGAAATAATCATAATTATAGATAGATTAGATAGATTCAACTTTATTGCCATTGCTCAATACAAGTACAAGGAAACAAAATGCTGTTAAAATCTACCAGAAGTGCAAATAGTAGCTTTGTGCAAATTCATAAGAGTGCAAATATGAAAGCTGTGCAATTACAGAGTGCAAAAGTATTGTGCAATTATGGATAGAGTACAAGTGTAGCATAGTAGCAAGGTAATATATATAAATATACTGTATATAATCAAACAGTATAACTCTTACATTACAGTTCTTAAATTGAGTCTCTCTGGCGATTTAAATTATTGCCCTCTTTGGTGTAAATGTCGCTGTGGTGAGGTATTGCCATCGTCTGGGGAAGCCTCACACATGGGCCTCACAGGGCTTGGCACTGCTGCTGGTGCAGGGGTTTCTATGAGATTCCCTTCTGGTGTGGGTGTATACAAGGGTTCAGGCCTGTTCATACTGACTGATTCTATGGGCTCTGCTACACTGAAATCCACTCTGTTTGAGTGGTAGAGTGCGTCATCAACATTCATCAGATAGGAGTGGTATGCGAGCTGGCAAAGAGAGGATGAAGTCCATGTAAGGAGACATCTGCTCGTGTTGTTGGTCACTCACATTTAAGTATTTTGCTTGGTTGATGTATTGCATGTTGTCTTGTGCCTGCTGCAGCGAGTAGATGGCATGATGTTCATAGATGGTGCCATAGCCTGAGCAGTTACACTGGTCAACAATGATTTTGCTACCTGGAGAAAAATATCTGATATAATGCATTTCAAGTATGCTGATTCCAAATCTATAATCAGAATTTCTCTAGCACGTCAGGTTCTTTAGTTATGCACAGTTCAATATTTAGCTAACGTATTGCTGTACTGGCACTTCTCGTGCAAATGTAGAGTGTGCTAAGATTTTCTAATTTTGAAATTGAACAGAATTTAGCTATAATTTGATTGATTTTGGGGTGCTGAATCCAAATATGGTCATTAAAATTCAATCAACTAAAGTTTAACTGCCAATATTGAGGATCAACAATGCCAGAAATTTGCAGTTTCTTATAGTGACTGCTTTGATCGGTCAATAGAAAAAAACAAAGTTTTAGTGCTACATCAAGTGATGGAATAGTGTTTCTGGGGCAGTCCAAAGTGATGCCAGTACTTCTCTAAAACAATCATTGACGTTGAGTTTGGCGATTGGCATTTATTGGCATAGTTACATAACTCAACAGCCTGATGTGCTAGTGAAATTCTGTTTGCATATTTGGAATCAGTATACCCAAATTAGTAGAAATCAGTTGTTTCAGGTAGCAGACAAAAAGATTTTTTTTTTGTTGATCAGTGGGGTGCAGTGGGTAGGTGCTCATCTCACAACCGGAGGAGCGTTGGTTCGAGTCCCCGTCTCAGCGCATGCTGTCATTGTGTCCCTGATACTTAACCCACATTGCCTAGTGTGAATGTGGTTGTGTGTTTGGTGGTGGTCGGAGGGGCTGTAGGCACGAATTGGCAGCCATGCTTCTGTCAGACTGCCCCAGAGCAGCTGTGGCTACACTAGTAACTTACCACTACAAAGTATGATTGAGGTGTGAATCAGTGGTGCTTGAAATTGTAAAGTGTCTTTGGATACATTGAAAAGTGCTATATAAGACTAAGGCATTATTATTAACTGTGGCTCTGCTCAGAGTATCACTTATAAATATCTCTGATCCTGGCTTTTAGACAATTTTCAGGTTGTAGTCTTTTAATGTCAAAAGAACGCTCTGAAGCTTCTTGTGCGCACTGAGAAGGGGATTACTGTATATGGATATCAGAGGCTGTCTCAACTGCGATGACATCACGTCCACACAGGTATTGATGAAATCTATGGCAGGCATACACAATACTGAGGCATTCTTTTTCAATTTGCATGTAATTTCTCTCCATAAGCATGAGTGCTCTTGATGTGAAGGCAACAGGTTGGCCCTCTTGCATGAGGCAGCACCCAGGGCTACACTGGCTGAAGCCACTCTGTGCTGTGACAGGTCGGGTCACATCATAATAACGCAACACCGGCATAGATGTGGCCAGTGATTTCAACTCAGAAACCATGTTGTGCTTGGGAAGCCAGTGCCATGTGGTGTCTTTGTCCAGCAGGTATCGTAGTGGCTCACAGATGTCTGTTAGGTGTGGCATGAACTTTGGTGAGTAAATGGCAAAGTCTACCAGACATCACATGCGTTTACATCCGAAGGGCTGGGCATGTCACTGATGGCCTTCACCTTCTCAGGGTTAGGTTTGAATCCTGCGACTGACAAAATGTGGCCGTGGAAGCCACCTTTGCCACCTTTAACTGAAGCTTTTTCAGGCTTAGCCACAATTTCACTTCTCTGCAGCATTCCATCAGTGCCTGCAGGTTGCTATCATGATCTCTTTCTGCCTCTTCTTCAGTGTCCCCACAACCCATGACCAAAATGTGGTCTGCGAGGGGCTCGACCCCTTTCAGCCCAGTCAGGCACTCATGTTGCTTGTATTGGTAGACCTCTAGGACCACAGACACCAGACTTCAGCCAGCAGGATGAGGTTGCTCTCCTCATCCAATTTAGACTGCAAAAAGGCACGCTTGGCATCCACCAATAAAAAATTTAGCAGTCGCATCGTATCACATCACAGGTAGCCCGCGAACTCAAGCTGACACTGTTGTGACTTCTTGTTGATTCTAATGCTCACAAACCATTTCTTCCCCTTTGCTTGCATTGTTTCTATAGACTCATGCATGTATATGTCACCGTCATTCATCTTTGAACCCTCCGGTGAATTGTCTTCACAGTTTAGCTTCTTCTCAGTCTTTTTGCTTTTCATGCACATCTTTGCAAAACTATTTAGTGTTCCACATAATTTGCCGGACTTACCAAATGTGGAACAGTGTTCTTTACCCCTGGAGTGCACACTGCCGCAGTATTTGCATGTGCTACCAGTCTCCGTAGCTTGGGTTGGAACACTCTGTTTGGACTTGTTCAGCTGCGCGGCACATTTCAATTGCACTGTCTTTTCTCTTGGTAGCCTGTGCCTTGTGCTTTCATCTATAATCCCCAATACGATCTTATCGCAAATCATTTCATCCCTCAATTGACCATAATCACATGTCCTGACTTACTCCCTCAGCCTGGAGACAAAATTGTCAATCAATTCTCCATCTTCCTGTTTGCACCATCCACACATACCTCTCATAGATCACGTTCTTGGTGGGCTTGAAGTACTGCCCCAGCACATCCAGTATTGCTTTAAGATCAATTCATTGTGCTTCTGTGAGGTTCAGATTGTGACAGTAAACATGCCAGCACTCATTTCCCATCACAGTTTGCAGCATTGCAGCTTATAAATCACCCGACCTACCGGCAAGGCCAGTGACCAAGGTGTAGTCCTCAAACTCAGCCCTGAAGACGTTCCAGTTTACACTCCAGTCACCAGCAAAGCTGGAAGATGGTGGTGAAATGCTTGCAGTAATGCCCAGCCACGCGCCTGGCTGGCATTGGGCAACTTGTGCGTTAGCACTGCTTTCTGCATTGCTTCTATCAACAAACATTATGACACTGGCTTCTGACAACATGTTACAATGCAATAAAATGCAGGACACTCAAAGTGAACTGCATGGCTTGAGCATGTATTCAGGAAATCTCTTAGAGGTCATACTTCCGGGGTTTGTGCCTATCAAAATAAAAGCAATCAGCCACACTAAACCCTGTAACAGGGTGTGCTCAGACATGGCATTTTTTATTGTGCATGATAAGTACCATGTATAATATCAGATCAACCGTATCAGTAAGATTCTGCAGAGCACCTGTGTTTCTCTTGAAATGAGCACAGCCAGAGTATATCACAGAGAGAAGCTTATGATGGAAAGCACTGGGGAAAGATGGCACCTGCGCATGGCTTTGTCGCTGCTGTAGCTCATCTAGGTGTAGTTTTACGTTGACGGCCATGGTTGTTTGCATTTTTATTTATCTTTTGTGTTATCACTTTGTTTCTGATGCTTGAATTTATGATTGGGGCACTCTGTTAAACATTAATGATTTGATGGAGAGCTACAGTGACAGCTGGGAAAGCTACAGAGAACTTTTCCTACTCCTTTTGTGTCTTGCAACTATTCACAACCCACAGGAATCAGAATCCCAAGAAGCAGAAAATGGGAACCAGGGCTGGTGTCCAGGTGAAACTGAGAAGGTAACAGAGACTTGGCTCTGGTGAGAGTCCCAGTGCCTGTGACCAGTTCCTCTCCTGTTATTTGGTGGGGATGCTGCCCTATGTGGCCCAGGCTCCATGGCTCAGCAGCAGTATGTCCGTCATCCGACCTCCTCCATTTTGCTGGTTGCAGCAATGTCCTATTATCAATGTTGGTTTCAACTGGCTTTGAAGTCACTGCCCTGTGTGACAGTTGTACAGGTGTCCACTTTTGCAGCATGCTGGGTTACTAGCAACACTTATTGTTGTGATGGATAATTACTGCAGAGCCGGGTTATACCGGAAAGTGATTTCTGGTATTTAAATTGTTGTAAATGACTTGCTGGCCTATAATCTGTCAAAGATATCTCTCGCAGATGATAGCAAGTCATTTTGAGGCAAAAGTCCTGCCATAAAATAGAACCTGCAATCAATTTTTGGCAAAGTCACTTTTATTTGTCCCTGTAAAAACTCTCATTCACATTAAAAAATATCTTTTTCAAGCAAGATCTGGCCTAGAGGGCAGCAGAAATTGCAACAAATATAACAGTTCTATAAAGGTATTTTAAATGGCCAAAAAGAACTGGATAGGTTATTGTTTAGGTGTGTTAACTATTGCATTATTTTTTGTTACCTAGTACCCTTAGTTTATTCTGCTGTGTATTTTAACTTTATGATCTCTAATGAAATCATCCAAATAATTTATAAAACTAATAAAACCCACTAAAAATAATCTTAAATACTTGTTTTGCCAAAGCTTACTTAAAATCTCCCCTCCTTGCAGTTCTGTTAAATCTGTTGTTCTGTTAGCTACTACCTATAATTACTTGAAATATGATTTAGATTGATATGACAAGTTTGGTCTGTGATGTGAGGTAACAGGTATTTCAACATCAGGGTTTTGGAGGTATGATTAAAGGTTTGTGAGAAGTTTTTGCAATTGAAGGTCTCTGCAACGCTGTGAAGCAGGGAGGGAACACCAAGCATTTCGCATCTTCTTATAATGAATGAAACAACACAATCAGTCACCTCACTTCCGGTGTTTCATTGTAATGTATAAGTAATGTATAAGTCTGCTTCAACAGAATGAAACAGACTTCAGTGCCTCAGTGTCAGATGTCCCAATCATAACATGACAGAAGATGAACCCAGCAGACTAAGAGGTCTAATAGATGTTGATGGCTTGGAGGAAGTAACTACTGAAGTTAACTCTGAAGGTTTTCAAAGTATTTATACATAATGATGCATGTGTGAGATGGGTTTTTTTTTTTTATATACTAGCCATTTTTTATTTAAATTTCATAGTTACTTTCTGTGAATTCATAATTCCTCATATGTTATTAGTTTTGAGGGACCTCTTTTTGAAATGTTGCGCGTCAGTTAGTTCTGGTTGTGCTACTTATGACCAGTGAAGTTCGCAAAGGGAGAGAACATTGAGGATGCTGACAATTAAATAAAAGTTACTGTAAATGCTTTAGCACCCTCTGAAGCGGCACAAGTTTCGTGCTCACGAAATGTGTTTTTCATGACTTTTGCTGCTGATTTTGGTGTAACAGCAACTTTGTTAGCCTTCTGTTAAAATACTGCATGTGTAATGGTTTAAAGCAGGGATCCTCAGGTCCAGGCCTCGAGGGACGGTGTCCTGCAGGTTTTAGATGCGTCCCTGATCCAACACACCTGAATCAAATGGCTGAATTACCTCCTCAGTATGCAGTCAAGTTCTCCAGAGTCCTGCTAATGACTTCAATATTTGACTCAGGTGTGTTGAAGCAGAGACACATCTAAAAGTTGCAGGACACCGGCCCTCGAGGCCTGGACTTGAGGATCCCTGGTTTAAAGCGTAAGACACTGGCAAGTGAACTAATAGGCATTATGCATTTTCTGCCTCTCTCTTATGTTGGTCTTTACTGGACAACATATGCACAATGTCGGTTTATGCCAATGATTTAAGAAACCACGAAAACCATCAGTTAAGTGTCCAGACAATCCTTTGGAGGAGATGCTAGTTTACTAGTTAATGTTAAAGGAACACTCAGCTCTGACTCTTTGTCAGCCTGGCTACAGAGCTGAAAAGATGCCTAGGGTTCTTATTTTCTCAATCAGTTATGAATAGTAAGATATCCTAGCTTTATGGAGGGCCTTTTTAAAAAAAAATTTTTAACAGAGCAACAAACTCTTTTTCCTGACTGAATTAAGAACTTCTAAATTAGTGAGATACAGTATCCTCTGCTTTAAGGTGCACATTTTGAAGGAGGCAAGCACTTCTGATTTGAGGCTCTCTTTTTTAAAGGAGCCAATGAATCCCGAGTTGTACACAGTGAGGATGTAACACTATTAGTAACAAGATAATCGACCACTGTGGGAGTACAATTTAGGCAGTTTCTGTACATTATGTTGACACATGAAGATAGCAGTGGAGGAATTATATCCTTAAACTTATTCACAGCACTTTTGAATTAGCTGCTATATTCCCCACTATGTTTGAAACCAAGCATGAACCTTATAACAGATTTAGAAAACTTTGCTTGAGATTTGTCTGCCATTATGGATGTGATACAAGCACCAGTTTCTAGGGAAAAATGTGTATTCCCTGTTGAACCCTATTGACAGTGGCTTCTGTAAGCAGCTGACTCTCGCTGGACAAAATCAATTGAAAAGAGGGTGCTGCACCAAAAACCTTCCAGTGATTGCTTGGGTGGATTTCAACAGCTGTCTGTAGTTTCTCGTATTGTCTGCAAACATTCACTGAGCGGAACGCAAACCAGAACTGGAGAAGGTTTGCCTTCTAAGTAACAGTTGTGCCTCAGAGCTGCGGCTCTGTTTCAAAAGAAAATTTTTCAGTACTCAAAATAAAATAAAATATTTTATTGTCCATCATAATACACAACTTTTACAGCAAGTACAACAAGTAGAAGGAAGCCTTATTGTCTCCATAGTACTGTCAGGTATCCATACATTTTCCATACATTATTCCTGCTATTTCTTTGTCATCAGCTGAGATGACATAGAAAACAGAAAACAAAATTTAAAAATTACAGAACAGCCCCGGCTTTAGCAACCATAAACTGTATAAATAAAGTAAATCTAATCTATGGTTTATTGACACTAATCTGGATTTGCCCACATAAATATATGTATGAAATTTTTTTTCAAGTCTTTATACTAATTTGTCATCTTTACATGGATTTCTGTTAGATTTTTTTGTTAGAGAAAAAAAAGAGAATTGAAAAAGAAAAAACTAAAAGACTACTACTACTGGCCAAGTCTGACATTACCAAGAGGAAAACTAGACCTATTATAGTATGTTAAAGAGAAAATGATAACAATAAAGGGCACCGTCAATTTCATTCACAGGAATAACATATAGTATCAAATCAATACAGTTCTTTTTCAGGTAAAGTACATTATTATTATTATTATTATTATTATTACCATTATTATCATTACTGATTCAAATCCAGTTAATGTTCTTTACCTTTGCTCTCTTCCTTATTCTTATCTTTATTGTTTGCTCTTAGTGTTGCAGCTTCAACAGGAACTCTTCTATTTCTCTGTTACCGTCTCTTGCGCTGACTTTCAGGTGTTTGATGCTGTCCTCGCGATAGACTGATTGGTGTGGTATCACTGCTGCCTTCATGTGATATTCTATTGACTTTTGGTGCTCTTTTCGACTGAAATATAAATGTTTTGCGTAGCGGTTGTAAAGTAGCTGTTGCTGCTCTTCATAATCGAGGTCACTTTCTAGCAGTTCCTTATATATCTGTTCACCTTTATCTTGCTCATTCGCCTTTACATATATGTCTGCAAGAGTTATTTTTATTTTAAGTGAAGAATGAGGGTAAAGAGAAATCACTTCCTTACAGAGATTGATGGCTTTGTCCATCATGCTGTGCTCCAGCAGACTGCCCCTCTGCAAATAGATCCTCCACCTGTAGCAGTTTGCAGCACACCACTTTAGGTATCGTTCATTTGGATGTCTTTCCAGAGCTTCTTCTACCAAATCAATAGCTTCATCTACAGATAAATATATTCTGTAAAGCATTAGTATTAGTTTAATACCACTGTAGCTGCTAACTGGCTTTTTTAAAACCCTTCTGGCCAATGCACGTACTTCATCTTCAGTTTTTGTTCCTTTTTGAGCACGTGTCTTGAGGTAAAGAGCAGCAAGGTACAAGTTCTCTGGATCATGTTCTGTGGCGATTCTCATTTTTTCCATGATAGCATGGTCCAGGTCTGTGCCTCTGTTCTTAGCATTCACTAATGCTAACACATGGCTGGTCTGCCACTCCACCATATCTGGCTGCATCCTGATGGCTTTCTGGAAGTATTCTTTAGCTTCCTCCTTTTTGTCTTTGTTAAACTTCATGAGGGTCCAGGCTTTTTCTGCATAGACCTCTGCATGCAGTTCATCCTGGGATGGAGATGGGTATTCATCCATCAGGGCACTGATTTTTGATAGGTAATGCTGACTCTGTGCTTGTTCTCCCTGACGGTGATGCAGCCAAGCCAGGTTCCCATAGTTCACCACCAACCAGGGACCCTCATCTGATACTGTGTTTCTCATCTGGCAGAAGGCCTCTGTGGCCCTGCTGAAGAAACGGAAGGCATCTTCACTAAAGCCAAGCTGGTAGTGGATGAACCCCTGCAAGTTGTATATGTGACCCAGCCAGCTGTATCCCTCCTTGGTGCCAATGTCTTCTAGATTGTCCTTGAGACAGAAAAGTTTGGACCTGCTGGAGTTCAGATCCCAGTTGAAATGACACTGCAGAGCCTCCAGCTCGGATTCCAGTGTTGATTGACTCTGAGCAGAACTGATGGGAATTAAAAATGACAAAAAGACATCTACATTTAAGAAATATAATGTGCTCCAAATGTTCAGATAATGACTGACTGAATATATATATTATTCCCAAAGACGTCTTACATTTCATATGAGATGTCTTTGGGAATAAGCAACCTTTTAAAAAAGTGAGACACAGACAAGCAGCTACTCACCTCATCTTGCACGTGTGTTACATGAACTCAATAGCATTGTAAATATCTCTGGTTTCCTTTCTTTATGTACATTGTTTGGGTGCGGCACCATAAAAATCAGTAATGTTCAACTTCTGTGCTGTTGTAAATTATGTAACTTAGAGGGTGGGGTTTGCCCTCAGTGGACTATTATTTCTCAAGAAAAGAAACCACACCACAAAGAAACAGCCATATGTTGTTTTAATGAAAGAGGATAGGAAATAATTCATTTTGACTGGTACTCAAAGGCCTGGTCAGGAAATTGAAGTGCTGATTGCACACTTTTAAAATTTTTGGCATGAGGTAAAATATATATGATCATCAAAAGGCTAAAATCCAGATAAAGTCATACATGTTTGAAGTCTAAGTTAAATTACTCTTTAAATTATGCTCTTACCTGCTTGACAAAACTAAGTAACCTTCACAACTACTTCAAAACATTTTACATGTCGCAGCAGCCACAAATATTATCAATATTAAAAAAAAGGGTCAATCCGAAACACCTAAGCCACTAGAAGCAAACAATTTATTTTTTTAATTTATTAAGCCTTAATGGCTGAATTAATAATGGATTAATCGCAATGTCATCTTACCTGCATTGTCATGAGAGTTTACATGACCAAACAGCAATTATACTTCATTGCCTGTTTTGTCAAAGGTCTACTGAACATGTAACAAATAATAACTAAACACATTTAAATATATGTACCATTTGAGTCAGTCCTTTGAACCTCATCCCCAAGACGTTCTGCTGGTTCTGCTCCGGGGTTCCCCTCCCGGTCAACCCAGTCCGCGCAGTGGTCCGAGGATCTTCCAGGAATGGTGACACTATTTTCTGGAGAATTGATTGGTCAGCAGGCAATGATTTCATACCTGTTCATCTCTAATCTGCAGAGCAATTTACCCTGGTAAATAATGAATCACCTTTGTATTACAGAAAACCTGGATAAGCGTCGTACAGGCCTCAGATCAGGAGCAGGTTATGTTCAGAGTTTAATATCCTCTCTCTTTTTTACAGCATATTTATAGTAATATGTAATATAGATTCTCTGCTGGGTAAATATGTTTCATATGTGCAAGCTGGTAAGCAGTACCTTATTTAAACCATTGACTGAAGCACTTTTACAGAAAAAACTTTTACAGAGCTTTTATCTCTGATGGAAAAAGTCTGTACCATGTGGACCTGCCACTGGATGGACCAATAAGGGAAGGCCAGGTCTAAACCACAGCTCTCCACATCTGTTTTGAACTGATAGGGCTTGTAGATAGTGGTGGTATAAAGTGTTGTTTTTAGCTTAGGATTTTTGCTCTTCTCGAGGAGGGGGTCACAGCCAGCTGCTTTTATGGCCTGTGATTTTTTTTTCTGAACCGAAGGAGACCATGTACATGTGAAAATCTTGTGATTTTTTTAATGTAATAAATGTTATTAAATGTTTTAAATGTGAACTAAAGTGATGTCTTCCTTCACAAAAAGAACACACACCATGAGTCATTCTAATTAACTGCACTTTGTTCTGCTGACAAACTAAAGTGATTTGCGTGCCTCCTTTATTAGACACAGGACAGTGACCTTTAATATTTTTTATGGATCCAGATTAAAGTTTCAGAGCTCTAATGTGCAGCCATAAAAATAAACAGCAGCCCTGGGAGCGCACTCCGGAATAAAATAAACTCAAATTAAAATGTTTATTTCACCGCTCTGTGTGCTAAATCACCAGATTAATGATTTCTGAAGCATTCATTTCTTGTCTTATTTGCATTTTACCTTTTTTTAAAACACAGTTTTTTCATTAGCAGCTGATAATGTCTCTGATTGCAGCACTCAGAGGGATTATTTCGCACTTTACATGACCCGTAAAATGCCCATTTTTACGTGAGCACGCATAATTCAGGCCTATAAATTCTGATCATAAACAGAATTTCCCCGCTGAATCTTCTCTGAACCTTACTCGGTAATCAAGGCTGTGTAGACCCAACGTGGGTTTTTTTGTTTTTTTTTAACTTTATTTTACCAGGTAAAATGCTCGAAAACCAGTTCTCATTTACAGACACGACCTGGCCATTCATGTAGTTAGATTTCTTGTGAGGTGCACTAAAAGTTACAGCGTAGATTTCCCACTGAAGCATAAATCACCGGTGGCAGAAAGTCCTGCTTAACAGAGGAAGTTGATTATCTTATCTCCAACTGAGGATTTAGGATTTATTGAGCCAGTTAATCCAACGAAAGCCGGGCTTAGTTGAACTTTGCTTGCAAACTTCATTCAGCAACCCCCCCCCCCAAAAAAAACCCAACAAAAAACAAACAAACAAACGAACAAACAAAAATGTATAAAGGTGATGGAAACAGCATAAGGAATTAGATTAAAAACTAATGGGAACAAACAGGAACTGAACTAAACACAACTTAAAGCTTAAGCTAACATAAAAACCAGATATAAACAAACTAAGAACCAAACAACATCAAACAATAAACAAAAATTCTAAATTTTGCCTTGAGAGCTGCCTCAGTTCTTCATGGCACAGACTCAACAAAGTGCTGCAAACATTCCTGAGATTAGGCCATATTAGCATGATAGCATCACACAGCTGCTGCAGATTTGTTGGATGCTCATCAGAGATGCAAAAGATGGCTGGCAACATTATTCAGATGGGTTGTTACAGTTAAACAATAGTCAACTGGTGCCAAGGAGCCCAAAGTGTGCCAAGAAAATATTCCCCTACACCATCATACCAGCAGCAGCAGCCTGAACTGTTGATACAAGGCAGGAGAGATTCGTATTTTCTCATTGTTTACAGCAAATTCTCATCCTACCATCGCAATGTCACAGCAGAAATCAAGACTCAGATTTACATCTGTGGCACAACAAAATTCATTTAGTATTTATAACTGAAAGAGAGGGCATTAAAGACCTAACCTCTGGGCTCTGAGACCAGCTTTGCAGGTTGAGGAAGGCAGAGAGAGCACTGGATGACAGACTTCTAGTGACAATTTATGTTAAATCTACTAGCTAAGATGCCAAAAAGTTAAATAACATGGTGAATTGGCTTCCCTAAGATTCTCAAATTTATTTTTAGTCATTGGTGTGGAGTGAAATAGGGTGTAGATCACTTAAAGGCTTCTGTTCATGGGAAACAGAAATGTTCTGCCAGACTACAGCTGACTTCAGTCGCAAACGGTTCAAAAATACATGGCAGAGTCCAAATGAAAGGTAAGTTGAATAATAACCAGTAGATGGCAGCAATGCGCCAGTGCAGCGTCTATTCTGCCTATTTAGAAAAAGGAAGGAAATTGACTCGGTGACGTATTTCGCTCTGCGACAAAAACATTGTGTATGTAGGAGTTATAAGCTACTTTGCTGGATTTCGCTGGGTACTGCGGAGGTTAAATGGCACTGCAAGACTTCCTGTCGGCTCCATGAGTAGTGATGTCCATATGTGAGCAGAAGAGAGGCGGCTGGAGCAGGTTAAAGCCTCGCACAGTCACATGGCAGTTCGCTGTGGTGAGCTGAACCTGGTGGCTGTTTGTGCACAGTGCCTTTGATTCACACGCCTCTTGTTTTGCTCCGGCGAGCATGTGAGAGCCAGCCGTGTGTTTGGTGGGGTGGAGCAGCGCATGTCCTGGTTGCAGAAGGTAGAGGAGAGAAGACTGAGGGTGTGAGCTGTGTGCCAGCGGCTGCCGCTGTCCGGGATGGAGACCTGGACCCCCAACCCCCGAGCTAAGCCCTTCATTCCCCGCCAGCAGCGGAGTCTGTATCTGACCTGGAAATACAAACTGATCAACAAGAGAACAATTCGCCGGTCCTGTCAGGTCAGTAATGAAGCAGAGCTAAAGAGCGCTGTTGCTGCTATTCATTCCTCTTCCTCACGTTATTTTGTATTTAATAAACCACATTACTTGATAAGGTTTCTTCTCCCCAAAAAGTTTTGGTAAACGAAATGTTAGATATGCTTTCTAAGTGAAGGCTGCAAGAAACATCTTGGCGTGAGTTCGTCAGTGCCAGTTTTTAAATGCACTCGTCGGGCACTTTGTTCTGTACATGTTGCTGGTGCCGGGTTGGACTCCCATTTACCTTCAGAACTGTCTTCATTTTTCATGGCATAGATTCTGCAAAGTGCTGGAAACATTCCGCAGTGATTAAGATTTATACTGACATGCTAGCACTGACAGAGTTCCACCACATCCTATAGCTGCTCTCCTGGATTGAGATCTTGTGAGTGTGAAGACCATTTGGGTACAACTTGTTGTTACTGTTCAGGAAACCAGTTTGAGAAAATTTGAGCTTTGTGGCATGATGGTGTCCTCCTGGAAACAGTTGGGTCATAAAGGGATGGCAGATGTGGCATTTAAACAATCCTCTGCTGTATTAAGGGCCCCAAAGTGTCTCAAGAAACTAAGGATCCACTACACCAGTATACCACCAGTAACACCCTGAACTGTTACAAGGCAAGACGAATCCATGCTTTCATTTTGCTTTGACCAAACTCTGATCCTACTGTCTGTTTTTCCAATCTTCTGTTGTCCAGTTTTGTTGAGCAAGTTGTAGCCTCACTTTACTTGAGAAGAGTGACACACATTTCTGTCACCGTTGCCAGCCTGCATCAAGGTTCGATGTGTTTAGAGGTGCTCTTCTTCACACTCTTCAGGTTGAGCATTGAAGTTCACCGGAAGCCCACACAAACAGACCAGTACCAACTCTTTGACTCCTGTTAACCACTGGAACACAAACTCTGGGTGCTTTTGTCTGACAAAACTCCCACACACAAGATAAGCAACATAGTGTATGCCGTCCCGTGCAGCGAAAAGTGCTCGGACCTCTACAGTGGTGAGACCAAACAGCATCTTCACAAAGACGTGGCACAACACAGAAAACCCAACCTCGACAGGACAAGACTCAGCTGTACGTCTGCACCTAAAGAAGAGGGGACACCCTTTCGAGGATGTCAATGTTTACATCGCGGTCTGGGAAGCGGAATAAAAGAAGCCATCTATGTCCACTGTTGACAACCATCACTGAACAGAGGAGGTGGATTACGACACCAACTCCCCCCAACTTGTTTAAACTCTGCAAATTGTGGTTAGCACTGTTGCCTCACAGTTTGAAGGTCTGGGTTTCCTCCCACAGTCCAAAGACATGCAGTCAGTGGGGTTAGGTTAATTGGAGATTTTAAATTGCCCATCAGTGTGAGTGTGAATTGTTGTCTGTCTCCCTGTGTTGGCCCTGCGACAGGCTGGTGACCTGTACAGGGTGTACTCTGCCTTTCACCCTATAACAGCTCCAGCCCCCCACAACCCTGAGCAGTGTAAGTGGAAGAGAATGGATGGATGGCCAAATTGTATTATATTTTTGACATCAATTCGCGGGCCAGAAGTAGGGGCGCATGGGCCGGGAGTTTGAGACCCCTGCTTTACTAGGAAACAGCTGGAGGAGCCCTTCGTCAACCACCTGATCAGCAAATGCGAACTTGAAGAAAAGAGAATTTTGTAGCTGCTCCATCCACCGCCGTTTGTTTCACACAATGAAAAACCTGCAGTTAAGCTACAGATGTTAAAATATGCTGATGAACTGTTAATAAGACAAAAGTATTTCTTATTTGGTTACTCGATTAATTGATGGAATAATCGATTACTAAAATAATCGATAGTTGCAGCCCTAGTTACAACTACCTTCATACTTATTTTTTAAAGAGCCTGGTTTCTGCGAGCGCCTTTCCTCTCAGGTATAAATGAAGTCACTCTTGCCTCCAGCTAGTTCTGTTTTTGAAAAAAAAAAAATTTTATTGATCACTTTTAAGGTACATCAGTGTTTGGCCCAAGCTAGCTGGCACGTTAAAAAAGTGAAGGCTCTCTCATCCTATAATAGAACATTTTGTAGAGTTGAACAATATGAAAATGAACTAGATGAGCACTGTATGTTTTTTTTTTTTTCTCTTACAGGCCGGTGCCGTGTTGTTCCTGCTGATAACGGTCATAGTCAACATTAAACTCATCCTGGACACAAGAAGAGTTGCCAGTGAAGATGCAGCAGCTCAAGAATATGGTGAGAAACATGTTCACATCTCATTTTACACATCCACTGTACACTCGAGTTTAAGTGAATATATGTTTCAGTCAGTTTGTATGCTTTTGACCCTGTGTGGATCAGAGAAAATCCGACATATATTCAAACTTGTGCACCCATCTCTTGTTTTTTAAAGTCATTTAAGATTTATGCTGTAGAAGAATTTCACCCTGGAAGAAGAACAGTTCAGGGAAATCCTTAAAAGCTCCAAATTACCCTGATATTCATGAAATTTTCTGAACACAACTGTAGCTTTGATAGCAGACCTTTGTGACTAGTAGGATTTAGGCCTTTCTCTGATCGACAGACTTCTCCATAAACATTTGATAAGCTCACACTTTTGTCTTGACTTGTGCCATTAGAGTTGCATGACCTGTCTGGTCAAAAAATACTATTGTACCGCTTGATTTTGTAATAAGATCTTAAAGAAAAATGCAGTAGTAATACATTAGGTTGATAATTATCAGGTAGTGGTAATTCTCACCAGAGAATTCTTACATTAGTGATACATTGATTCATAATTTAGCATAAAGGTATTGTTCAGGTGAGGCCTTATTTGCACAGTCACACTATTGGACCAAAGCAACAGTGCTGCATGGCTGACACCTGTATGGAAACTCACACCATAGATACACATTCCTCATTGGTTGCTGCTGGTCATTACAATGATGCACCAACATGTTTGCCACGTATAAACATGCTAACAATTAAATGGAGCTCAACCAACTTTCAAGTGGTACAGGGTACGGTGGCGCAGTGGTTAGCACTGTTGCCTCACACAGCAAGAAGGTCCTAGGTTTAAATCTACCGTCTCGCTGGGACCTTTCTGTGTGAAGTTTGCATGTTCTCTCTGTGTCTGTGTGGGTTCTCTCCGGGTACTCTGGGTTCCCGCCCACAATCCAAAGACCTGTAGTTAGTGGGGTTAGGTTTGGTGATTGTAGTCTGTAGGTGTGAATGTGAATGGTTTTCTAATTTGGTAGTCGACTAATCTGTCAATTATTTTTTCGATTAATTGATTGGTCAACGATTATATATTGTACAAACCTTGTTGTGTCTTCTTACAATTAAAACATCGGCCCATAAAAATAAGAGTTTGAAACTAATCAGATGTATTTTTAACATTAATGTGACCATCACAATAAATGCCAAATAAACAATACATATTAAAGTGAATGCAATTTTTAGCAAAATGAACTGTTACATATGAGAACTGAATATAATAAATTGTCTACTGATGCAGCAGCACAAAGTCTAATGTGGTTAAGGCAATCTTGTCATGACCAAGGAGAGAAAGCGGGAAAACTCTTGGCATGGAGAATTAAGAAAATGCAGAGTGAAAAAGCAATTAATAGTATAAAGATTCCCTCTGGGAGGATAACAGTAGATCCATCTGAAATCAATGATAGTTTAAGACAATTTTACGAAAGTTTACATAAATCAGAATGTTCCCATATCTCGGAAGACGAGACGACCACATGGGGCCACTGTAGTCAAGGTCATATGATTAAATCTTTGTTTTCTAAATTCTGTAATTTCCACTTCATATCTAAGAAATGGTTTGAGGGATTTTGATGAAACCTTTGAACGATTACTCTGCATATCAAGACATTATGCAGAGATCAACTCCTGGAGGTAAAGGTCAAAAGTCTCATAATTATTAAATCTTTGTTTATGTTATAATGAACAGGGTTAACAGTGCAGTGGCCATGTTTTGTTTTGTTGGTTTCTTTTTTGTTTTTCAAAAGTAAAAAATGTTGAAAAGAACATCTCAGTAGTTGAACAAACCTCCCTCTTACTTAGTTTTAAAATTTCTTTCAGCAAAACATCAAAAAGCAGCACAAGTGTTTAAACAGTTATATAACTTCTACACAGTCTGTTTTCTCCAGTCAGTACATATTTGTTTTCTCACAGCTGGTACCTGATTTTCCCCAAAATCTGATCTTTTGTCTCAATAAAACCATCAGCGCCTACAGACCAGTCCAAAACAAAGAGCTCAGTTTTTGACAGAATGAGATAAAAGTAACAAGACGTTTCTGTGTTTTTATTGACAAACATTAATGGTTTTACTTATTGATACACTAAATTAAAGTGTAGATTCATCATGAAGTACATCATCTTGGTCTGATGCTCCCCCCCTTTTTTTTAAATTTTTAAAAAAGAGGACGTTATTCCCAACATGGAGACAGCACGCAGGCCAGCTAATGGACGCAAAGTCCTGGACATTGAGGTGTACTCCAGCCGCTCCAAGGTCTACGTAGCAGTGGATGGCACCACGGTGAGTGATTAACTGGTTAACTGGCTGATGCCTTCTTACAGGATTACAGGATCAGTCCTTCTGATTTAATACTCAAAGGGTCTTAGGCTAATATACCCATTAGATTTTGTTCCAGTTGCCATTTATACACATTCACGAAACCTCCAACAACTATAAAGAAGTTTAAAGAGAGAATAAAGAACCTTTTTTTTTTCTTTTCTTTTTTTTTAACCTTTTACCTACTAATTAAGGTACATTGAATCATTCATCTCTGTATGCGAATGAGGTCAGCTGTGATTTGGTGCTCTCCCATTGGTGTTTACATACATGTGACTGTCTCCTCCTGCTGGAAAAGAGGTATAACTGCATTCCCTGGTGTCTCTGGCTCCTCTCTCCCCCTGTGTGCAGAGGTGCAAATATGCAGCTCCATTTTTATCACTGTGCCACTGCACAATTGGTCATTAGCGTTACAGTAAATGGGAACCCTACATGAAACAAGCGCAAGACTAAATTAAATGAATCACACAGCAACACAGGGTTTAGAGCAAAGTTTAACAGCTCTCCACATGAAATCTCTGAACCTGACATGAACTTGGCCTCATGTCTTACTTTGTCAGACCTACTTGGGCCTCTCACTGTCCCATTCTGCAAGACAAGCTATACACCCTAGTCTAATCTTTACTCCTGGTTGGACAGCCTTGTGTCCCCCCCACCACCCTCATTTATTTATTTTTAGGTTTTCAGTAGAGTTATAGTTAAAATTCAGGGAACAATGCTTCCAAACTTAATCATTTAACATGCTCAGGCATTGTGACTTCAGCATTAACCAAAATAATTATGATTCTGTTTTTTTGGAGCAAATGTGCAGTGTTGCACCACAATGTACCACAAAGTGTCTAATTTCCCACAGAATTAGACTGTATTTAGGTGGTAAAATGTGCTTTTTTTAAAAAACAAAAAATAAATTGATATGTAATGCCATATAAGGGCAGCATGGTGGAGCAGTGGTTAGCACCGCTGCCTCACAGTTAGATCAACATCTAGAAGGCCTGGGTTCAATTCCACCTTGGCCCAGGCCTCTCTATCACTGAGTTTGCATGTTCTCCCGTGTCTGCTTTCCTCCGGGTACTCCGGTTCCCTCCCACAGTCCAAAGACATGCACTTACTGGGTTAGGTTAATTCTAAATTGCCCATAGGTGTGAATGTGAGTGAGTGAGGTTGTCTGTCTCTCTGTGTTGGCCCTGCGACAACAGGCTGGTGACCTGTTCAGGGTCTCGCCGTATGTCAGCTGGGATAGGCTCCAGCCCCCCCGCGACCCTGACCAGGATAAGCAGAAGTGGACGGAGTAATGCCATATACACCATGTGGCAACACAGATTAGGCTCCAGTAAATTTCTCATCTCAATAAAAAGCTTTACCCTCTTGGGCTGCCACTGGCCGTGGTAATCCTTTGTGCTCAGAGTAACAGCACTAGGTTTCAGCTGCTTCAGGTTTTGAGAGTTGTCAGAGTTCAGATTCTGTAGTAGCCTTCCACCAGATGCAGCTGATCTCCAGAGCAGAACAACCAGTACATCAACAGCCACAGTCAAAGATGGTGAAGTCGAGCTCTGCGACCGTGGCCTGAGGGACATGAGCTCTCTGAACAACCACCACAACAGCAATCTGACTAGCCTCCCTGCAGGAAGCACTAGACATAAAGACCGGAGCTAGCTGTTTCATACAGAGTCAACTTTTAAAATACGAGCGAGGGGATTGTCCAGTAGTAAATCAGTCATGTCTTTGGCACAGGTGGAAGAAAAAATAAAACAGTTCAGAGTATTCCTGGGCAGCCTGCCAAAGTAAAGTCTGTGTGGGACACTTGGCTCAGTAAAAACATTATTTTTCTTAATTTTGCTTGTTCCTGCAGGTGTTGGAGGATGATATGCGAGAGCAAGGGAGAGGCATCCATGTCATAGTTCTCAACCAAGCAACTGTGAGCATGTGCTACTTATTCTTCATATCATGACACACGTCTTTCCACTGGCAACAACGTACATATTGTCAAACTGTAATTGATGTACATACTATGGGTGGGGGATTGCTACACAATATTTTGTGTAGTGATATTGTATCGATAGAGGGTCAGCAAATATCAATATTTTATTAAATAAATGAAAGTACCCTGGGAATACTGCAAATAAGAGGCCTCAGCTCATTCACCTCCATCCTGAGATAATGTTAGCTGAGCAAAGTTACATTAAATTGACTCAACTGAAAAACCTCCGGACACTGGACACTCTTAGCTCGACAAAGCTACCTCCTAATTCCTCCTATTCATATAGACTTTGTGAAATTGTGTGTGTGTGCACATGTGTGTGCCATAGGGTCATGTGATGGCCAAGAGGATATTTGATACCTACTCCCCCCATGAGGATGAAGCCATGATCCTCTTCCTCAACATGGTGACTCGTGGTCGAATCCTCATCTTTACCATAAAGGTCAGGTGCTGCTAACTATCTGAGGAGTGAAGCATGAATTCGTGTTACGGTTGGAAACCATGTGAGTAGGTGTTTCTCTTTTTTTCCTGCAGGATGAGGGCACGTTCCACCTGAAGGATGCTGCTAAGAACCTGCTGAAGAGTCTGGGCAGCCAGGTGTCCCTCAGCCTCAGCTGGAGAGACATGTGGACACTGGTTGTGAAGAAAGGAGGTAAAACAGCAAACCTCATTTTCACCAAGTTAAAATGAATGACACTGGGGACAGCCGTTATACAAGAAGAGTTCCACTAATTCATTCATTCATAAAACATCTGAGGAGCTGGAGGCATGACTGATTGTTGAGAAAATTAATTCTGAACAGATTTCACAAAGCCAGCCCTGAGTTCTCATTTTATGGTATGATTGATATTTAGTGATTAATTGGTTCTTGATCATTGGCTTGCAGACCAGTCAAAGAGCACTGCAAAACATGACAGGGATGGCAGAAATAGCTTAGAGAAATATTTTCCTTAAGGCTGAAAGAAAAGCAGCTGATATTAATTGGATCAAAAAACAAAAATTAAACAAGTAATATACGGGGATATCCCTGCTGGCTATTTTTGTGACATGACATGAAGACGGTCACAGAGAATAGTGGTAAAAGACTTTGTCATGTATTGCACTTGGGTTCTGGAAACATTTGAACAGTGACACAGTGTTCATAGGTTTTGGTCTTTGTACTGCCACAATTGATAATAAATGAAGAAGCGATTACCATCCAAAGAGCTAAAATGTTGCTTTCCAGTTGTGTTGTAGTTTGAAAATGACAGATGATGATGTTGCAGGATCAGTCTCCTCATGGTAGAAGATCACATAGGATCATGCTTAGTTTGTTCTCAGGGCAACCAAAGCTTTACTGTGTATGACTGAAAGCAAGTCCTTCTTGCTCCGCTTATTCACATTTGTGTGTTGGTCTTTGTGGTTGTCACTGATGGATAAACATTTGTTTCTAAAATTTCACGAGGGACAAGGTTTACAAGAATCAAAGGGAATCAACCTTCTGTGTAATTTTGCATTATTTTCCACATAAACTGAATTTTGTGCAGAAATGCTTCTTTCATGCTATCAGTGTAACACTCAAACAGGGCTTCTTTGACCTTTACTAATAAGGCAGTCACTGGGGAGGAAAAGGCAAAAAAATGAAAAAATCCATGACTTCAGACTTGCTATGAGATTACCTGTCTTGTGTGTGTGTGTGTGTGTGTGTGTGTGTGTGTGTGTGTGTGTGCGTGTGTGTGTTCAGGTCAGGTTTATGGAGAGAAGCATTCAAAGTCGCCAGCTCTGTCTACCTGGGGGGACCCCGTGCTGCTGAAGACCGAAGTGCAACTTACCGCCTCTGAAGGTAAGAGACAGTTTTAGCATGCCTGAGAGAGGGTAAAATATTTGGTATTGATCATGTTGGGATACCCCCCCCCAATGTTAAACAACTAAATGTTTCAGGTACAAATAGACACAAAATTGGTGAGCTAGAGGAAGTGTGATGATGGTAAAAGTCAGGCCCTTAAGGCATCAAAGCGATTATTGCTGTTATTTATTTCAGGATGTTTTATCCTCATCTTGTAGGGACCAGATGGCTGAATATTTGGAGCCAAAGCCTGTATGCGAAAGATGGTTGTAGCCATCATCACACCACCTGTTGGTTTTTGGTTTTCACATTTTCAAGGTTCAACTTTAGCATTTTGGCCACTGTCATATTACTTTATTGGAGCCAGCCAGTTACCAGCTAGTTAGTGCTAAGTAACAAGATATGAACTAAAACCACTATTCCAGAAAAAGTTGGGATCCTGTGTAAAATGTAAATCCATCCATCCTCCTTCTTCTTCTTTAAAAACAAAATGCAGTATGAATCATATTTTAAATGCTAAATAACTGTTTGGTACATCACATCATACCCATCATGCCCAGTCATGTTACTGACCTGTTGGCAATTAACCTAATTTACTGAAAAATGTTTCTCCAGCTGTTTCTGTTTAGCATCACTTAGTTTATCAGCTCTCTGTTGCCGCTGTCCCAAATCAAAATTAGTATTAATATATTAATAAAAATGAATATTTTTCACAAAATTATTTATTTGCGATGTGATCTAATGTTTTGCAGAGGCAGAGTGCCACTGGGCAGACACAGAGCTGAACAAGAGAAGGAAACTCTTTTGCAGCAAGGTGGAAGGCTATGGTAGCATCTGCAGCTGCAAGGACCCGGCACCCATAGAGTTTAACCCTGATCCTGTAAGACGCTCAAAAAAACACGGCTCTTTATTGTCATCAAACTTGTTTTTCAGATCAAGCACTTTATTTTTCTTTACTTTTGTGTGTGGCGGGACAGCCTGTAAGAAGGGA
>JAMQGT020011874.1:37500-49069 GCA_024447675.2 Pterophyllum scalare | reverse complement strand
TTCGCTATTGTTTCCGTCTTTTTAATGGCAGCACCTCCAGAAAGGGGTGGCATGGCCTCAGTTAACCTATCTCCCCATGCTTTTTTGTTTGTCTTCTTGGATGGGTTTTCTTTTAACTGTAATTTCCCCATTGTGGGATTAACAAAGTATCATTCATTCATTCAACTGAAGGCCCCCACATAGCAGTGCAGAAGGGTGTGTGTGTGTGTGTGTGTGTGTGTGTGTGTGTGAGTACCATAGGTCCTGACTGTAGTTTCCTCTCTTCCTGTCAATCTTTTTGTTCTGATCCAGTAGAAACCTTCTCTCCTGCAGAAACAACACACACCTGAAACGCCTGATACATCCTGTTCCTGCCCACCACAGCATCCTGATTCCTACCTGAGGCCACATGGGGTGTGAGCACTGCATGTCGTCCTGGAGACGACACTTTGCCCACCACCACCAGAGGCGGTGCTTTCTCCGTGAGCGGAGGATATCCCGCACCTCCCTCCGCACTTCCTCCAGGGTCAACAGGAGTGCCAGGACCACAAAGAGGACACGCCACCAGTCCTGAGACACATAGGTGAGGGACAGAGAGGTGAGACAGACATGTTAGACACAGACAGGTTAGAGACAAACAAGTCAAGAAATAAAAAGGTGTGACAGACAGGTAAGACACAAACAGGTGTGATAGACAGGTGAGAGACTAAAAGATGAGGCAGAGCTAGGTTAGGATGAGGCACATGTGTTACCTGTGGGAGGACATAGCGATCAGGTGAGTCTCGGTGGACAGACAGTGAGATGGCAACGATCGTCCAGGAAACATTGAACAGGAAGTTGAGGATGAAGAGAAGCCATGCCCCCAACCTGTCAACAGCACAGACAGAAATGCAAGTAGAAAAGTGACGTTTGACCTGATAGTAACCAATCAGAGAGTTTACCTGCCATAGAGTTTCCATTTGACCTGGATCAGTTTGAGAAACACAGGATTCATGATGAGATCCAGTTTACCCTCCTGAACCACCACCTGCAGCTGGAACAGGTAAAGGTGTGAGCCACCATATACAGGTGATGTCGGACTGTATTTAGAACACTAAAAACAAGATACAGGCCACCTTCACACACAGAATTTTACAATGTTTTTTTCTCCAATAAGTGAACTATCTGCTCCATGTACTGATGTCATCAGCATCAAAGAAAATTAACCTGTGACTGTATTGTTTTTTCAAATGTAAAACCATAGCAGCTCTTAAGCTGCCATACCAGTGCTTAACAGCAATACTGTGCAAAAGTTTTGAATCTCCCCTCATTTCTTTACATTTACTTTCAAAATATTATTTTCTTGTACACTTGTCATTCTTAAATTAATCTTTTGAGCAATCATTCTCCGCTGTTCTTAAGGTCTTTCAAAGTTCTTGTTCGGATATTGGCTGCATTTCCCCCATTTTCAGTCCAGTCCTCGTACCTGACCATTTTCACAGGAATGTTTTTCCCTTGTTATACCAGTCAACTCTGACCTATGCATCATTCAAATATAAACAAGCTCCTAACTCAAATGTCTGTACATAACAGACAACTTAGCAAAGAACCAATTTTAAATTGTATCTTTAGGCACTTTATTACTGCCTACAGCCCTACTAGAACCTGTCACAAAACATTGTTTGTTCCCATTTTTTTTGTTCAATCTATGAAAAATACCAAAGATAACAGTTTGACAGCATAAAATTGTATTTTTGCACTATCAAGGTGATCCCAAAGAGCTGGTAGCTGAACCCCTGGCATCCACTGCACAAAAAGAGGGATTTTCGACCCCGTATACTGACACAGGCGCCGCTAGTACACGACAGCTTTCGACAGCTTACAGGGCAGCGCATTTGCGTTCGCCTGAGTCGGATACGGTCGTTTGCGTACCACTAGAAGCAGCAGGGGGATAAGGGTGCGGGGGAGCCGGCCGGCGGGAGGTGTTAATGACTCTACTTTATATACGAATAGCAGCGATGCAAGCCGAAGCAACAGCAACAGACCAACGTGGGTTCTCAGTCATTGAATGTAAAAAATGACATCACAGTTCATCCTTCACATGTAATTGCTTGGTAGATCTGTCCCCCATTGGCCTTTACAAAGACAGGCCTGGGTAAGCCCCTCCCTAATAAATAATAACCCAGTAATAAAAATTCATTTGAAATCATTACTATTTCTGAAATATACCTTGTATGTGATGTTGTATTCATGCCATGCTAATAACCTCAACTAAAGGGAATTCAATTATGAGAAACATATTGTGAGCCACAAGTTTGATTTTTTTTTAAAAATTTATAAAGCAATATGCACATACACACATCATATATTATTTATATATAAAAAGAAAACAAAAACATTATGACATAAAGCTTTGCTACTTCTGGGCCATGGTGTCGTGGTGTTCTCTCAGAGCATGGTCCAGCATACAAACTCTTATGGTGCGTGGCGTTGTATTGAGGCTGAGCTTCTAGTCTGTGCTGCAGTTTGGCACAGAGGTCACTGAGCTCCTGGCTGCGGAAGCTTGGGGGTCCTGAATCCAGCCCGATACGCAGTCTGAGATGCCATCCTCCTCATCCAACAGGAGGTCAATGGTGACACCGTCCCAGAAGGCAACCTCCTCCGCTGCCAGGACACTCGCTCTTGCCTCCAGCAGCTGTTGGCACAGAGCAAACATTAAGTCATTATGAATCTATATGAAATACTGTGAAAAATCATGAAACTACACTGAAGGTTTGAGTCTCTTCACTTTGAATGCCCACATAGCAGATAAGACCCTGAATGACAAAAAAAAAGGAAAAAAATTAATATCAGCCCATCTTTGTGATCAGAAACAATGGTTATGTGACAAAGTACCAACTCCTGTGCATCCTGTGAATGAAACACAAATGAACAAGTACTTTAAAAAAATTTAACATTGATAAAAGTACTTAAGTGATTTTGGTCATTAACCCTTGAGGCACGTTTAAATTGATTATAGACTTTTTATCTTTAGGTCCCAAAATGTTAAAGCTGCTAAAACTATAAACATTTAATGTTAATTATTTTCTCCTTCTGTCATGTTGTGTGGTGTGGCAAATGGAAGCAGACCCCAAAATGCAGGACACACAGGTATATGCAATGGAAGGTGGTTTATTAATAAATGAAAAACACAAACAGAGATGGACGGGTGCCAGAACTAAAAGGTAAGAGGCAGGGTGACACACAGCAAAGGGAGCATAGACGACAACACAACAAAGAACAGAAGAAAACTGGGGATTAAATACACATTAGGTAATCAGGGCAAGAGGAAACAGCAGGCAAAGCAAATGAAACTAATAATGGGGGAAGCAAAACTAAACACAAAGCACGGGGAGCACAAGACTGTCAAAATAAAACAGGAAGTGACTAGATGAGGTACACACAGACTTGACATGGGGAACTGGCACAAGGGACTAGAAATAAACAGTGGAATACAAAAGAGAACTAATAAACAAAATCACAGAAATAACTGAAACAGAACCAAGAGAACACAAAACACTGGGCCACCAGCCCAGGACCATGACACCTTCACTGCATCACCTTTTTATAGAGATTTTGGGTTGTTCATAAGAAGCCAGATTTTTTATAAAGTTAAAAAAAACAAAACAAGTAATATTTTCCAAAAATAAAACTGCATTTCCAAGGTAACTACACAAATACAGCAGACCAACAATACAATCCAATACGTCTTACCTGCTTCCTTCTTGGACTTCACCTGGCAGAATTTTTAATGGCTGGTGCCTTTTCCGGTAGGTGAGGTTGACTGTATCAAAAGTTACAGTCTCGTAGGTTTTGCAAGAAGCTGGAAAACATTTTTGTACATTGTAAATAAACAGCGTAAACACAGTACATACATAAACAATATTCAGGCAAAAAACACACACACACAAACATACACATACACACACACACACACAATACCAATAGATACTTACACACAATTATATATCACTGTCAATGCCTTGGAAATCTGGGCTTGCCTGCTGAGTTGCAGCCAATACTAACACTCGTGTTGCGAGGCGAACAGTCTGTGGAAATAAACATGAAAATAAATAACAGTAAAAACATTTTAAGTTATTCTCTCCTCCACACATTAAATGCTGCGTGTTTCCTTATTGATTCTTACCTTTGCAGAGGATCATACCGGCTTTTATTGGAATCGGAGTTCGCAGGCTGCGAACTGCCCCTCCTATAAGATAAGATTAAACCAATTAAAAATAAGAAACCAAATCACAATACGTCTGTCAACTAACTGTGACCATTTCATGACTTTTAGTATTTTTGTTGTAGAAACGACCAAGTCTTACTGCAGTTTTCGGATTGTGCTGCCGTCTTTTCCTCTTGAGTCTGTCTGTAGGTGAGTGTTGGATTCCAGAGCATCAAGTCTCTACACAATAGATGCCATCTTGTCTTTCAGTTGTGCTAGCAGAAACTTGAGTAACCAATGCCATAACCTGCTCATTGCAGGCAGCAGTGTCTTCTCGTCTGCAGCGGGACTGGTTGAAGCTGGCCGGTAGAGAGGCCTGCTTTTACGCAGAGCTTCTGAGGTGTTGAAATATAGACGATGTCCTCCATTGTCACACCAAGAAGCAGCGTAGACACAACACCATTCAGTTTGAACGGAAAAGAACTACGGTACTTATTTCCTATGGTCTTGCGACACCTTCAGCGTGATCCCACATGTGATCTGTATTGTCCAATCACAGGCGAGGAAGCTGCCACACAGAATTCAATTCAATTCAGTTTTATTTATATAGCGCCAAATCACAAACAGTCGCCTCAAGGCACTTTGTATTGTGGGTAAAGATGCTACAATAATACAGAGAAAAGCCAACAGTCAAAATGACCCCCTATGAGCTGGAAGATGTGTTGTACACACATCCACTGTCCGTTTAAGCAGGAACACTGAGAAGGTGACTGTTGTACTGCCACTCTGCACAGTGGCTGAGATCTAGATTTAGTATGGGGCAGTGCCCCTAGAAATGAGGGCAGTCTGCATTTAAGTCTTTAAAATATCAAACTTTGTAAATGACTTCATGCTTTTTGTCTGGCATAATTTTCAAATATTAAAGATTTTCTGTGAATTGTTTTATTGTCTTATTCCAAAACCTGTTGCATTAATATTTTTACAATTTCTCTGAACGTTTATGGCAGCGTTTATGGGATGTTGTCTGAATGTTCAATGCTAGCTGGGAAGCCACTGCACAGAAGAGGATGATGGTGTGACAGACTTTTTGTTACAGTGAATTAGACTGAACATTGAGTATGCTTTTCAATTAAAATAATGCTTGTAGTGTCACCAAAATCAAGTTATAGCCTTTGTTTATCCCCTCAGTCCACTAAAGATCAGGGTTCACAAATAACTCCATGACAAAGGCTAACAGACAGAAGCTCACAGCCTGATTGGAAAACGGGACAAAAGCTGAAAACTTCCAAAAATATATTTTTAACTAGATAATTCTAATTTATTTCTTGTGAATTTAGTCTTGTTTGAATGTTTTGCTGTATAATAATTTATGTGTAGTCACATTGTAATGGAAAGAGACTTAAAAGATTATGATGTAAATTTAATTTTATAAATCTCAAAATAAAAATATATTGGTTACAACTGTTGGGAGGGGTAGACCACTGGTGAATACTTGATTTGCATTTGTATGACTCACAGAAACCTCCTTTACATATGAAAGCCTGCCCTAGGCCTGAGGAGAGGGGGAGCTGGGGGAACACTGCCACAGAAAGTCCACGGCAGCTCGCGGCAGTTTCCTACAGTTTAACTGTTCTTACCAAAGCCTCCTGCTGAGAGCCCTAAATCTTACATGCAATATTACATGTCAGTAACTGTCGAAAACTTTTCATGCAGTGATATCTCAGCATGGTGTGCAGTGAGTCCTTGAAAAATGTGAGGAAACTGGACATGTGGAGGACAGAAGAAGTGTGAGGAATAAAAGGGTCAATATCAGTATAAAGTACCGTTTGGTGTCCTCATCAGAATCAATAAATTATTGTTAACATGTTTCAAAATAATGAAAATTTTAGGTATTATTATAAATGTGGATACACTGACACACACATCAGTACAAGAACAAGTTTCTTAAAATGAATTTCACTAATTTTATACCATTTTCTTCGGTTGGATGTATCTGTTTTTGCTATGTCCCACACGCTGGTCTGCTCCTTTTAAGCAGTGTAATAAGGCAGTAAATGGCACAAAATGAAAATATTTTTTAAATGTTCTTATTACTCTAACCAAATTCTTGGGTAAAACAAACCATTTTGATTTTTTTGTCTCCATTTTTATTTTTTCATTTAACATTTTGTGCATGTTCCTAAAACTACTGTCCACCCTGTCATCATGGAGTAATTGCCCCTTCAAGAAACCAACTAATGATTTCAGTAACATCAACACCCTGAATCTGTCTTTCTTCAATGGAGGCTAAAACAACTGCAGCAGCTACAGTGAGCAGCTGCACTTATACACTGCTCAAAAAAATAAAGGACCACTTAAACAACACAATATAAATCAAGTAAACCAAGTAAATCAAACTTCTGTGAAATCAAACTGTCCACTTAGGAAGTAACACTGATTGACAATCAATTTCACATGCTGTTGTGCAAATGGAATAGACAGCAGGTGGAAATTATTGGCAATTAGCAAGACACACTCAATAAAGGAGTGGTTCTGCAGGTGGGGACCACAGACCACTTCTCAGTACCTATGCTTTCTGGCTGATGTTTTGGTCACTTTTGAATGTTGGTGGTGCTTTCACACTCGTGGTAGCATGAGACGGACTCTACAACCCACACAAGTGGCTCAGGTAGTGCAGCTCATCCAGGATGGCACATCATTGCAAGCTGTGGCAAGAAGGTTTGCTGTGTCTGTCAGCGTAGTGTCCAGAGGCTGCCAGAGCCCTGCAAAATGACCTCCAGCAGGCCACAAATGTACATGTGTCTGCACAAACGGTTAGAAACTGACTCCATGAGGATGGTATGAGGGCCCGACGTCCACAGATGGGGGTTATGCTCACAGCCCAACACCGTGCAGGATGCTTGGCATTTGCCAGAGAACACCAGGATTGACAAATTCACCACTGGCGCCCTGTGCTCTTCACAGATGAAAGCAGGTTCACACTGAGCACATGTGACGGACGTGACAGAGTCTGGAGATGCCGTGGAGAGCGATCTGCTGCCTGCAACATCCTTCAGCATGACCAGTTTGGCAGTGGGTCAGTAATGGTGTGGGGTGGCATGTCTTTGGAGGGCTGCACAGCCCTCCATGTGCTCGCCAGAGGTAGCATGACTGCCACTGGGTACCGAGATGAGATCCTCAGACCCCCTTGTGAGACCATATGCTAGTGCGGTTGGCCCTGGGTTCCTCCTAATGCAGGACAATGCTAGACCTCATATGGCTGGAGTGTGTCAGCAGTTCCTGCAAGATGAAGGCATTAAAGCTATGGACTGGCCCGCCTGTTCCCCAGACCTGAATCCGATTGAGCACATCTGGGACATCATGTCTCGCTCTATCCACCAACGTCACATTGCACCACAGACTGTCCAGGAGTTGGCGGATGCATTAGTCCAGGTCTGGGAGGAGATCCCTCAGGAGACCATCCGCTACCTCATCAGGAGCATGCCCAGGTGTTGTAGGGAGGTCATACAATACTCATTCATTCAGATCTAGGATGTGTTATTTGAGTGTTCCCTTTATTTTTTTGAGCAGTGTATTTCCTAATTTTCATGCCATTATGTTGGTAGTTAGGTGTGGTCAACCTTAACATGTCCACCCTATAAGAGGAAAAGCTGATTAATAGAAAACGTTTTCAGAAAGTTTAAATATATTTTGAAAACAGCATTCTCCTTCAATAACCAGTAACTTTGGTAGCTTATGGTCCACCATGTGCTTCTTAGATACTAAATTAATCCAAAAATGTCCACCCTATCATTGTCCACCCTGTCATGCGGGATTTGGTGACAGGGTGGACAATGTATGACTCTGTATTGTATAGTTGGGATTTTATTTTATTTTTTTACATATTTTGATGAGATGGTGATAATTTAAGAGTTCTTTGAACTTTTTTCTCAAATGAGGCTCATACTGCTAAAAAGGGTCAATCATTGGTAAGTTTTGTATTGTCCTTTTAGAGCAATGAATCCAGGTGGCGCAGAGACAGCAAGGCAATATTGGGAAGACCAAGATACTGCCCCAGACAGAGGAAGAGATGGCATAAAGACAGAAACACTGGAAAGCAGAAGGGTATCCCTGAGCTCAGTGAGACAGAAAAGGGGGCAAAATGGGAAAAAAAAAGAGAGACAAGTATCCTGTGGGAGAAGTGCATCAGTACAATTGAGATTTTTTTTTTAAAGTAACATCCTTGTTGCTACAAGATTCCATCCATCCATTCTCTTCCACTTATACTGTTCAGGGTCATGGGGGCCTGGAGCCTATCCCAGCTGACATAGGGCAGGAGGCAGGGTACACCTGCATAGGTCGCTAGCCTGTCGCAGGGCCAACACAGAGAGACAGACAACCATTCACACCTATGGTCAATTTAGAGTGACTAATTAACCTAACCCCAGTAAGAGCATGTCTTTGGACTGTGGGAAGAAACCCACACAGACACAGGAAGAGCATGCAAACTCCACACAGAGGCCTGGGCCAAGGTGGAATCAAACCCAGACCTTCTAGATGTTATTCTAACTGTGAGACAGCAGTGCCAACCACCACGCCACCGTGCTGCCCTCTGAAAGATTATGTCAGTCGAATGGCAACTGGACACAAGCAAACAGTCACACAACTTAAGACAAAAATGCAGGAGAGTTTGCGTACGATACAATGAAGAACTTAGGAAGTGACTCCCAGAAAAGCAATTTGTCATACACTTCCTTTTGCCACCTTAGGCCCTATTATATATCTTAATTGTGATGCAAAAAACTTATGAATGTTCATAATTATGTTTTGTAATGTTCACCTTTGTTGAGAAAGCGCTTAATAAATCTACTCATGTCAACACATTTTTGTCCACCCTGTCATCTCAGGATCCCCGCTGTAATTTTTCAGTTTTTTGAAAATAATCAAGTTATCGTCACAAGTTAGTAAAAGCTTTTCATGTTTTCTTAATAAACTAATCACTGCCAAATATTGATTGAATAACTGATCAGATCGTGGTTTTTAGAAATTTTACTTAAAAAGGAAAACACAACTATTACAGATTCTTTGAAGACAAAAGCAATTTGCAGTTATTTCACTATTTTGAAAAGCCTTATTTTACCAAATAAATATTATTGAGCAAGGGACAAACTAGCTATCTGAAACAGTGCATTGTATAATCATGTTGGTATGAAAATGTATTTATTTTCACTTGACTTTGTCCATGACAGGGTGGACATACTGTATTTTACAATGTGCTCATTATTTATCTGCTTGCAGTAAATTCATAAAAAGTGTGGGAGCTTGACCAACATTCATTTACAATAGCCTAAGGTCAACTTGATACAATGGATATGAAATTAGTTGGGAAATTGAAACTTTTTTTGGGACGATTTACAATGTCCCAAAAGCACTTTTTGGTGATATTGACCAAAAAAAACTCTACAGCAGATGAATAGGATCTGAAAGTCACATCCTTAAGAAACAGGAACAATCCAGCAAAGACCTGACACAGGACCTTAGAGATACATCTGGACCTTCAGCTGATCCATCTACTGTTCACTGAAGCCTCATCACAAATAGTCTCAGTGGAAGGGCGGCTGTCAGGAAATTAAGACTCCTAATGATGATAGACAGCATACTCCTTCTCACTGTGTGAGAAACATCCTTCAGTAAGAAAGATGAAATAATATTCAGAGGACATCTCATGGGTTTCAGTTGCCTGCCTACTTCATTCAGCAGTGAGAAAGACATGGGCTCAAAGTGGTCAAATGCAAGAATTCAATTCAATTTTATTTATATAGCGCACCTCAAGGCGCTTTGTATTGTAGGTAAAGACCCTACAATAATTCAGAGAAAAACCAACATTCAAAACGAGCCCATATGAGCGAGCACTTTGTGACAGTGGGAAGGAAAAACTCCCTTTTAACAGGAAGAAACCTCTGGCAGAACCAGACTCGGGGAGGGGCAGTCATCTGCTGAGACAGGTTGGGGCTGAGGGGAGAGAGACAGGACAAAAGACATGCTGTGGAAGAGAGCCAGAGATTAATAATATCTAATGATTAAATGCAGAGTGAAGTATAAAGGAAGTAAATAAGGTGAATGAAAAGAAACAGTGCATTATGGGAACTCCCCAGCAGCCTAGGCCTATAGCAGCATAACTAAGAGATGGTTCAGGGTCACCTGATCCAGCCCTAACTATAAGCTTGATCATAAAGGAAAGTTTTAAGCCTAATCTTAAAAATAGAGAGGGTGTCTGTCTCCCGAATCCAAGCTGGGAGCTGGTTCCACAGAAGAGGGTCCTGAAAGCTGAAGGCTCTGCCTCCCATTCTACTTTTAAGTATCCTAGGAACCACAAGTAAGCCTGTAGTCTGAGAGTGAAGTTTTCTATTTGGGTGATATGGGACTATGAGGTCTTTGAGATAAGATGGGGCCTGATTATTCAAGACCTTGAATGTGAGGAGAAGGATTTTAAATTCTATTCTAGATTTAACAGGGAGCCAATGAAGAGAAGCCAATATTGGAGAGATATGCCCTCTTTCTAGTCCCTGTCAGTACTCTAGCTGCAGCATTTTGGATCAGCTGAAGGCTTTTCAGGGAGCTTTTAGGACAGCCTGATAATAATGAATTACAATAGTCCAGTCTAGAAGTAATAAATGCATCAATTAGCTTTTCAGCATCAGTCTGAGAAAGGATGTTTCTAATTTCAGAAATATTGCACAAATGCAAAAAAGCGGTCCTACATATTTGTTTAATATGTACATTGAAGGACATATCCTGGTCAAAAATGACTCCCGAATTTCCCACAGCATTACTGGAGGCCAAGGTAATGCCATCCAGAGTAAGTATCTGGTTTGACACCATGTTTCTAAGATTTGTGGGGCCGAGTACAAGTTTTATCTGAATTTAGAAGCGGGAAATTAGAGGTCATCCAGGCCTTTGTCTTTAAGACATTCCTGCAATTTAATGAATTGATGTGTGTCATCTGGCTTCATGGATAGATAAAGCTGAGTATCATCTGCATAAAAATGAAAATTTATGCAATGCTTTCCAATACTACTGCCTAAGGGAAGCATGTATAATGTAAATAAAATTGGACCTAGCACAGAACCCTGCGGAACTCCATAATTAACTGTCATGTGTGAAGAAGACTCCCCATTTACATGAACAAATTGGAGTCTATTAGATAAATATGATTCGAACCACTGCAGTGCAGTACCTTTAATACCTATGGCATGCTCTAATCTCTGTAATAAAATATTATGGTCAACAGTATCAAAAGCTGCACTGAGGTCCAACAGGACAAGCACAGAGATGAGTCCACTGTCAGAGGCTGTAAGAAGATCATTTGTAACCTTCACTAATGCTGTTTCTGTACTGTGATGAATTCTGAAACCTGAATGAAAC
>JAMQGT020011874.1:0-32500 GCA_024447675.2 Pterophyllum scalare | reverse complement strand
ACAGGCAGTATCCAACCACGGCAGGCCAAAGCTGTATAGCAGTCTTTGAGCTGTTTGCAGTCTGAAAGCAGCACCATGGGAAAGCAGCAATACCAGACCTCGTCCCCCCCCCTTGTACTGGCAGGTAGAGTATTGCAGGGCTCAACCAGTGCTGCCCTGACCAGAAAAAGTAATGATCGCCTTCTGGATTTGTTCAATTAGGCCCCGAGGTAACATTTATTAGGTTATGCCAGAGGGCCGAGTCAACCAAGTTATTGGCAATCAGGACCCTCCTCCTATAGGAAAGCTGTGGCAGCAACCATTTCCATTTCCACAGTCTGGTACACACTCTCTCCATGGCACCTTCCCAATTCTATAAAAGAAAAATTCAGGAGGCCACCCAGGCCAAGAGGCCAGACCTAAGGGCTGAGGTCCATCATGGAGGCAAAGTAGATCAGGGGACTGACTGCAGTGCAAGCAGTGGTGATGAGGCAGAACAGGAGGTCATTTGCAGGGCCAGCAGTGGAGATGGATGATCTCTGGAGGTCAGCCATGGGGGAAGCGGCAGAGATGGAACAGATCCAGAGGCCAGACGCCTGGATAACGGAACACTTCAGACACCAGTGATGTCAGACCCCTTGACTCAGGTTCCATTCTGCCTTAATGTACAGAGTGCCTGGAGCCAATCTAAAGTCTCTGTGCCAGCCCTGGCTTGAGTAGACTGCAGAGACCTGGCATCAGCAGAAGCGGGTGAACAGTCTGTGGCAAGAGCTCAGTGATGCTGAAAGCTCCGCTTGCACAGGCTAGGGCTCCAGTGCAGGGTGCTCGGAAAGCTCTGGTGGTGCAGATGATTCTGGCATTGAATCTGGTAAAGGTGCATGTCACTCAGGTGGCTTTTCAGGTGCTTGTGGCAGCAGACTCTGAAGACTCTGATGAGGTTAAAGGCTCTGGTCAGACACTGACAACTCAGATGCAGGAGGAGCTGGAGCTGAAGGTGGAGGCTCTGAAGGCTGCACCTGCTGTGCTGGGACCACCACTGCTTCTAGAGACTGACATGGTGATTGGGCCTTGACTGCCCCCCACCCAAGGGACTGGTACGGATGCAATGATGAGCCGGCCCCTAGCTGCCTCCACCTGAGGAATTGGAATGGGTGCGGGGTCAGGCTGGGCTCTAGCCACTCCCACCCGAGGAACAGGTTTGGGTGATGGTCTTGGCAGAAGCAGCGGTCTCCCTGATGAACTTCTTTGTAGTTTTCAGTGTGATTTGGGTCATCTTGCTGCATGAAGGATCTCCCATCACTTTGGTTGCATCTTACTTTAAACTGACAGACAAAATGTTACTGTAGACTTCTGAGGTCATTGTTCTGTTTCCATCATGTGTGACATCAATGAAGAGGATGTCACAAGTGTTATTGTTGGTTTCTTTTGTTGACCCATTTGACACCTGTTACTTAGTACACCAGTGGTGACTTTCTTCTTTAGGATGCTTCAATTGATTATACTGGCTATTGCTAATATTTGTGCCTGTCTTCAATATGTTAACTCACTAAGAAAAATGGATGGCATCAGATATAAGGTCTTATTTTCTGAAAACTGTAAAAGATCTAGATGTAAATACCTGGAAATGAAAGCTGAGATGTTGATCTTTTGTCTCATCTTTTGTTGTCACTGTCTCAGCATTTGATGTCCAAATGTTTTCAGTCTCCAGTAAAAATAAAGGAATTAGCCTCACTGTTCCAATACTTTTGGATGGCATGTATCTTCTGCTTTCCCCTTTCCATATCTGCATTCATTTGTTCACTACCTACCTGCTCACCTGTCCACTGTCTGCCTCTTCTGTAAAATGGATTTCTCCTATGCGACTGTCTGTGAAATCCCTCCCCTCATTATTTGTGCCATTTTTTTATGTTTTGCAAATCTACATGGACCAGCAAGGTGGACCAGCAGGCCAGTCTCTAGAGGTGATGGAGTCTCCCCAGAGTGTGACGCCTCTGCCAGAGAAGTCAGCAATAACACTGCAAAAGCCAGGGAGCCCAGAGTGCTGTACCACAATCATGCTGGTAGCAGTTACTCCAACCACCCCTCCCCTCCAAAATTCCTGCTCACCAGAGAAGCTAATATCAACCAATGCAGAAAAAAAGGAGAAAGGTTTGAGGCAATGCACTCATGCTGCACCATGCTCCCAGACTCATCTACAATGCCCACTCAGAGAAAGATGAAAAAGTACTGCAGCAGTGAGGCTGCTGTAGGAGTTCTGTAGAAGCAAGGTTACCTGACAGGTGGTCCTCAGCTGAATCTGGTTCTGGTTCCAGCAGGTTCAGGTAGTAGTACTGTTGCCTTGTCATTCTGTCTATTACGTGGAACTGACTGAGAGCCAGTTGAGCCTGAACACAACTACATGTTACAAAACAATGTTTGTGTAACAAATAACAGTCCTATATTTGTTGATAGCGAAAGTATATACCACTGGACTCATCCGACCAATCAGAGCAGTTATACAGAACTGTCCATCGGAGTCCTTTAACCTCGCCTGTGCCCCAAGGTCCAACAGCACCCGAGCTGCTTCACTGCGCTCTGAATACACAAGAAGATGATCTGGTTCAGCTTTATTGATATAAACTCCATTTTGGATCAGCTGAAGGCTTTTCTGGGAGCTTTTAGGACAGCCTGAGAATAGTCCAGCTTAGAATTAATAAAGGTGTGTATTAGCTTTTCAGCATCACTCTGAGACAAGATGTTCCTAATTTTAGAAATACTGCACAAATGCAAAAGAGCAGTCCTACATATGTGTTTAATATGGGCTGAGTATAAGAACTTCAGTTTTATTTAAATTTAGAACCAGGAAATTAGAGATTATCAAGGTCTTTATGTCTTTAAGACATTTCTGCACTTTAACCAGTTGATTTGTTATATCAGGTTTCCTTGATAAATATAACTTGGTATCATCTGCACAGAACAGAAATGGACACAGTTCTATATCAGTGGTGATGACATTAGCAATGTCAGTGGTACCCAGGTTGGCAGCGAGCTGCAGTGGTGTCCTGTGTTTGTAGTCAGTGCAGCTGATAGAGGCTCCGGCCTGCAGCAGAAGTTTGATCGAACCGACAGCATCATTCTTCGCAGCATAGTGAAGAGGGGTCTGCTGGTCCAGAAGAGTGCGAGCCTCCAGATCAGCTGACCTCACACACACACACACACACACACAGTCACCTGATTCTGTCACATGACTTCCACCACACTCTGTTCATACTTCAGCTGTCTCCACAGACCTTTTTGGTCCAGCAGGAACTGGACCATCTCCTGATAGTCCAGTGCTGAGGCCACATGCAATGCGGTGACTCCAAACTGATCTGGGCGCATGAGATCTGAACCCCGGTCCAGGAAGAACCGCATCACATCCACACTCCATGCCCTGGAGATCTGAACATGCACATATAGCTGCATTAGTTCTCCACAAACACAAAATAATAGTAACTCTTATACGCTTTTCAAGGTACCTAAAGACGCTTTACAATTTCAAACACCATTCATTCACACCTCAATCATACTTGGTGGTAAGCTACTAATGTAGCCACAGGTGCCCTGCTCTGACATATGCCCCTCCAAACACACAACCACATTCACACTGTGGGTTAAGTGTCTTGCACAATGACAGCACACGGTCAGACGGGGACTCGAACCAGCGACCCTCCAGTTGTGAGGTGAGCACCTACACACTGCGTCACTGCCACCCCACAAAACTATAGCACATAAACAGAACTCAAGTTCTCCAGAAGCTATCAGTGACTGTTTTCCAGTTTCTTCAGGAATTTTGAACTAGCAGATAAAATGAACAGAAGTGATTTCCTGTGTGACCTCATGCAGGACGGTCTGTCCATATCTGTCTGAGGTGTTTGGATCAGCTCCATCTGAGATCATCTGATCCAGAAGCTGAAGATCCACCTGAACAAAAACACAAACATAAAGACACAAATACAATCAAACAGAGGAAAACACAGTACACCATTACCTGGTTGTATTAGCTGGTTGTGTTACCTGGTCAGTGTCCTGGTTGGATGCAGCTAGGTGTCTGAAGTGATCAAGCAGTATTTTGTTCAGTTGTTGGTTTTTGTTTATGTCGTCCGTTTCGTCCCTCTGCTCTTCATCACCTTTATCATCCTCAGCCAAACCGCGGTACTTCACCTCCAGCTGAACTCCTGAACACAAATCAGTCAAGAAGATCAAATCCAGATCTGCTGCAAGTACTGATTAAGCGCACCTGGACTCACCTGTAAGTTTTCTTCTTTTCTGTTTCCAGCGACCTCGGTAGTAAGACAACCACCAAGCTGCTGCTGACACTGATGACCTGGACCTCTGAGAACACCCAGAGTCCTGAGGAACAACAGACACCTGAGGACACCTGGAAACACAGGGCTCCTTCTTTTCACTTTGACGTTTTTTGGCTAAATTCTAAACTTTATTATGACTACAAATATTTTCAACAGGTCCTAAGTTAAGCTCCTGCCAGCTGGGATTGCGTGCAGACTTAGACAAATACACTGACCTGTATGGTGTTTCCTGTCATCTCCTCCAGCTCCAGTCCAGGATTATGCAGACCTGTCAGACTGATCTGGGTTCCCTCCTTCATTCTGGTTCTGTTGAAATCCATACTGATGGACTGGTGATCTTTTGACTGGTTTCAGATAAGGAAACCAAACCTTTAAAGTCAGCTGACAAAGATGTTTTTCAGCTCAAAGGTTTATGGTTTGTCTTATCAGTGGGTGGAGGTGGGAGGGTCCTGCCTCAGGTCCAGGTCAAGGTGCCAGTTTATGTTCGGAGGTTCAAACAGAAGGAGTCTAATTGGATTTTTCCTTCTTCACTGATAGAAAAAACAAACTGTACATATGCTTTCTATTTTCCTGTTTATAGTCACATAATAAATCTGTGTCATCTCCTAAATATCAAACATGTTTTCACCATCAGTCCAAACATGGAGATGTGAACCAGTTTTAGAAAGTAGTGTAGAATAGAAATATTCTGAAAGCACTTTAACACAGTCTTACAGGGCTTCATATACATTTTAAGAGATCTCTCTCACTCTCTCTCTTTTGCACACCCGCACACACACACACATGCATGCCACACACACACACACACACACGCATGCCACACACACACACACACACACACACACACACACACACACAGACACCAACATACACTCTCAGGAAATAAAGAACCTTATTAAACCTTTAGTGTGACTGGGTGGAACCCTCTAAGATCCTGCCCATTTTGAAACACACTATACTACCAAAAGTATTCACTCATCTGCCTTCATGCACAAATAAACCTAAGTGACCTCCCATTCTTAATCCATAAGTTTTAATATGATGTAGGCCCACCCTTTGCAGCTATATTATTATTATAATATAATTTCTGACCATTCTTCCAGAAGCAGATCTGTGAGCTCAGACTAATGTTGGAGAGAAGGCCTGGCTCACAGTCTCCATTCTAATTCATCCCAAAGGTGTTCTATCGGGCTGAGGCCAGTTAAGCTCTACCACACCAAACTGGCTCATCCATGTCTTTATAGACCTGCTTTGTGCACTGGTGTCCACTCATGATGGAACAGGAAGGGGCCATCCCCAAACTGTTCCCACAAATTTGGGAGCATGAAATTTTCCAATATGTCTTGCTATGCTGAAGCATTAAAAGTTCCTTTAACTGGAACTAAGAGGCCGAGCCCAACTGCTGAAAAGCACCCCCACACCATTACCCCCCTCCACCAAACTTTACACTTGGCACAATGCAGTCAGACAAGTACTATTCTCCTGGCAACCGCCAAACTCAGACTCATTCATCAGATTGGCAGATGAAGAAGTGTGAGTCATCACTCCAAAGAACACATCTCCACTGCTCTAGAGTCCAGTGGCGGCGTGCTTTATACCACTCCATCTGACACTTTGCACTGCGCTTGGTGATGTAAGGGTTGGATGCAGCTGTTTGACCATGGAAACCCACTATATGAAGCTCTCTACACACTGTTCTCTATGCCTCAGTTGAGGTCAGCAGTGCCCCACCCGCACTATAAACCGTGTGAGTAGAGCACGGCTTTCCCCTCCTGAGTCACCTGACAGATTGCCAGAATCACTTCGAGGCAATCTGAAAGTCTTTTTCTATAGCCTCACCGAACTCCTCCCATACCTGAGTTTTTGCTTCAGTCACCATTTGAGCTGTGTCCCACTTGGCCTGCTAGTACTCATCAGCTGCCTCCTAAGTCCCATTGGCAAAGACTCCTTTTTCAGCTTGATAGCTCTCTTCACCTCCAGTGTCCACCATCTGGTTAAGGGATTACCATCACAGCAGGCAACAACCAGCTTTTGTGCAGTAGCTTTAACAATGGAGGTGCAGAACATGGTCCATTCAGATTCAGTGTCCTCAACCTCTCTTGGAATGCTGTCAAAGATATACCAGTGATGGGAGTTAAAGATCTCAAGGACTGGGGTCTCTGCCAGGCATTCCCAGCATACCCCCACCATATGTTTAGGTGTGCCAGGTCTGTCCAGCATCTGTCCCCATTTCCACCTGATCCAACTCACCACCAGGTGATGATCAGTTGACAGCTCAGCTCCTCTCTTCACCCGAGTGTCCAGAACATAATGTCACAGATCTGATGATACAACTGCAAAACTGTATTGACCTGCGACCTAGGATTTCCTGGTGAATGTGCACTTATGGACATCCCTATATTCTAACACAGTTTTCATTATGGACAAACTGGTTTACACAAAAATCCAATAACAGAACACCACTTGAGTTCAGATTAGGCAGAACATTCCTCCCAATCACCCATGTCTCCTCAGGACAAAAGACACACTATGGAAGAGAGCCAGAGCTTAATAATAAATGATTAAATGCAGAGTGCTCTATTACCAGAATGAAAAGAGGTAAGTAAAAAGAAATAAACAATGCAACATGGGAAACCGGCCTGGCAGCCTAGGCTTATTGCAGCTAGGGCTGCAAGGATTCATCAACGTAATCGATGACTTCGACTACAAAAATTAGTCGACGTGGAATTTTAGTGTTGAAGCATCATTTGTTTTAAAACCCATCCATCTATTTCTTCTGCTTATTATGTGATTTTGTAGCTGCCAATAACAAAAATACCACTGAAGAAGAACACATCATGAACATCATAACGATGGTGGAAAAGAGAGGAGGGTGGAGAAAATGAAAGAAAATGGAGACAGACTGCCAAAGGTGTGGGAACATTTGACAGAAACAAAAATAAAGCTGAATGGAGACTGTGCAAAGCAGAGCCTTCCTTCCACAGCAGCATCGCTGCAATGCTGAGCACGTCGGCACCTTGGAGCAGCTCTGGATGGGTATGTTAGTGCATCGTTGATACCTGTTAATGTTTGTACAGGAATGTTTGTTAGTTTACCTGTTGGAGACAAGCTCTCATGGATGATGTTTGCTAAGCACCACCATTTCAATTATGTTAGCTAATGAGTGAAGGACAATAGGAGGAGCTACATTGTCTATTTTTTTCTCGGATTAATATCAGCATTCATTCTGAACAGTAAACCTCTGTATGATCCTCTGTATGAATCATCTGTAAACTTTTCAGCTGTTTTGCACAGAAACATCTTAATTTAATTTAATTTGAAACCTTATTTGAACTTCTGGACAAAGGCCATTTTTATTCATTTGCACATATTTTCATTTAAAAAAAATTGCATTCACTTTAATATGCATTGTTTGATATTTATTGTGATGTCACATTAATGTTAAAAATACATTTGATTAGTTTCAAATTCATATTTTTATGGGTCATTATTTTAATTGTGAGAAGAGACAACAAGGTGATAACAGGTGAGCTAGTTTGAACAGGTGAGATAAAATTGAAATAATCATTGACTAATCAACTAATTGATAAAATAATTGACAGATTATTCAACTACCAAAATGATCTCTAGTTGCAGCCCTAATTGCAGCATAACTAAGGGATGGTTCAGGGTCACCTGATCCAGCCTTAACTATAATCTTGATCAAAAAGGAAAAATAGAGAGGGTGTCTGTCTCTGAATCCAAACTGGGGCCTGAAAGCTGAAGGCTCTGCCTCCCATTCTACTCTTAAGTATCCTAGGAGCCACAAGTAAGCCAGCAGTCTGAGAACAAAGTGCTCTATTGGGGTGATATGGTACTATGAGGTCTTTAGGAAAAGATGGAGCCTGATTGTTCAAGACCTTCTATGTGAGAAGAAGAATTTTAAATTTTATTCTAGATTTAACAGGGAGCCAATTAAGAGAAGCCAATATGGGAGAAATATGCTCTCTCGTTCTAGTCCCTGTCAGTACTCTAGCTGCAGCATTTTGGATCAGCTGAAGACTTTTCAGGGAGCTTTTAGGACAGCCTGATAATGAATTACAGTAGTCCAGCCTAGAAGTAATAAATGCATGGATTAGCTTTTCAGCATCAGTCTGAGAAAGGATGTTTCTAATTTTATAAATATTTCACAAATGCAAAAAATGCAGTCCTACATATTTGTTTAATATGTGCATTGAAGGACATATCCTGGTCAAAAATGACTCCAAGATTTCTCACAGTGTTACTGGAGGCCAAGGTAATGCCATCCAGAGTAAGTATCTGGTTTGACACTGTGCTTCTAAGATTTGTGGGGCCGAGCACAAGAACTTGTTTGATCTGAATTTAGAAGCAGGAAATTAGAGGTCATCCAGGCCTTTGTCTTTAAGACATTCCTGCAGTTTTACTAATTGATGGGTGTCATTTGGCTTCATGGATAGATAAAGCTGAGTATCATCTGCATAACAATGAAAATGTAATCAATGCCTTTCAATAATACTGCCTAAGGGAAGCATGTACAATGTGATCAAACTGTCTTTATTAGTTGTAATTAGAAGTAATTATTCAAAAACATCTCAAAGATTTATCTTCATGATTGGCTGCTTTCAGCACTGCTGGTATTTGTTTAGACTATCTCGCTCCAGTTGATCTTTGAGTTAACTTCAATAGTTACTTCCTCCAAACCAGCGACATGTTTATTAGATCCCATTCCTACTAGACTGTTCAAAGAAGTCTTTCCAATTATTGATGCGTCAATCTTAAATATGATCAATCTGTCTTTATTAGTTGGCTTTGTACCACAGGCCTTCAAGGTGGCTGTAATTAAACCGCTACTTAAAAAGCCATCACTGACCCAGCTGTCTTAGCTAATTATAGGCCAATCTCCAACCTTCCTTTTCTCTCCAAAATCCTTGAAAGAGTAGTTGTAAAACAGCTAACTGATCATCTGCAGAGGAACGGTTTATTTGAAGAGTTTCATTCAGGTTTCAGAATTCATCACAGTACAGAAACAGCATTAGTGAAGGTTACAAATGATCTTCTTACAGCCTCTGACAGTGGACTCGTCTCTGTGCTTGTCCTGTTGGACCTCAGTGCAGCTTTGATACTGTTGACCATAACATTTTATTACAGAGATTAGAACATGCCATAGGTATTAAAGGTACTGCACTGCAGTGGTTTGAATTCTATTTATCTAATAGACTCCAATTTGTTCATGTAAATGGGGAGTCTTCTTCACACATGACAGTTAATTATGGAGTTCCGCAGGGTTCTGTGCTAGGTCCAATTTTATTTACATTATACATGCTTCCCTTAGGCAGTAGTATTAGAAAGCATTGCATAAAGTGAAGTGAAGTTTTTTTAAGTAGCGGTTTAATTACTGCCAACTTGAAAGCCTATGATGTGTACATGTGGTGTAATTGGTAGTGATGTATGGAGGTGAGTGAATAAAAGAAACAAAATGATTCTCAATAGACTGTGCCATCTGGGGAATTTAACAGAGGAAATTTTAGATTTTACTGGAAGGCACTCACAGGTTTGCCCGCTAATGAGGCAGGAGACAAGGTTAAATATGTTTTTAAAAAAAACTTTTATTTTAAGAAATATGATTAAAATGCAAAGCATAAAAGCAAAAACACAAAAAAAATCGTAACCAGTTGCTGAGGCCCTATGGGGCACAGGAACCAGTGTGAGGGAGGATGGAATAAAAAAAAAACACAAAACAAAGAAAACTAGCGCAAACTAAAAATCATCCAGACCAGTGATGACCACACCCTTGAGTGAAGTCCACAATCCCAGGAGAACACAGCAAACACAAAGACAAGGGGCAGGGGGAAACCATCACCCAAGCCTCCACCATGGCCTCCAGCAACTGAAATGAAATTGAAAAACAAACAATCAGTGAAAAAACAGAAAATAAACAAAAACAACAACGGGGGCTCCCTCCCCATCCACACAGTCATTAAAACACTGGGTATGAATCCATATTAAAAACTCAGCATCAGAAAAACAGCTTAAGCTGCAACACACGAAACTGAACACCGCAGCTGAGAGCCCTACCGTCTGCTGGCGAACCAGCCGCTGCCACAAACAAAGCGACAGGACGCAACAGCAGCGAAAACCAGACTTTCAGTGATGGAGACAGTATAGGAGAATTGTGCAAACAGGACAGGAGACCAGCGAAAAAACTGAACAGCAGTGGCTCTAATCAGCTAGAAGCAGTGCTGCTCCAAGTAAGACAGCTGGAGAACGCTGTATCTAACAGATATTGAATTACAGGACAGCCAACTATAACTACGCTTGAGATATTACAATTTGACAACACAACTACCTACTTCCAATAAATCTCACGCATCCACTGAGACGAACGCAACACAGTCAGCTAACTCGCGTTCACCCGTGACCATACTAGCATCAGCCTCAGAAACACCATTTGTTACGCAGAAAGAGAGAGAACACACTTACCACAGCGGGACACCTGCTTGACCCAGCCCATTCCTAATGCCAAAAGAGTGCTACTCTGCTATTCTGCCAGAGACTGGGACTGGAAGCCCAGAAATGACACAATCAGCTGGAAGCGAGGAGAAGACAGGTAGAGAGGCGCCGTTTATATTTCAGCTCTCACCACTGTGAGTGGCTAAGAATGCAGGCTCATTAAGGCTACGTTCACATTGCAGGCTGAAGTGACCCAATTCCAATTTTTTGTGAAATCTGTTTTTTTTGCATGGTCATTTACAAATATATGCGACTTGTATGTGATCTGTGTGTGAACTGCAAACAAACCTAAAAGTATCCCACATGCGCAATAGAGGACGCAATAATGTCACACATAGCGAGCGTGTTCAGTGTTTGCGGAAGTAAGTTTGTTTTTCTTCCCGCCATCGCGTAGCAGGATGCAGAATAGTGATGTTTGTCGAGTATCAATGACATGCAGGTCAGACACAGGTCGCATTTGAAAAGATCAGATACATATCGGATTTAGGATCACATATCCAAGTGGCCTGGGTCACATTTAAAAAAAATGAAAAGGAAAGCCTCAAATCAGAAGTGCCTGACTCCGTGGTATAATTCACAAACGCGCAGCTTAAAGCAGATAACCCGTAAGCTGGAGAGGGAATGGCATCTCACTAAAGTAGAAGATGCTCATTTAGCCTGGAAAAAGAGTTTGTTGCTCTATAAAAAAGCCCTCCGTAAAGCTAGGACATCTTACTATTCATCATTAATTGAAGAAAATAAGAACAACCCCAGGTTTGTTTTCAGCACTGTAGCCAGGCTGACAAAGAGTCAGAGCTCTGTAGAGCCCAGTATTCCTTTCACTTTAACTAGTAATGACTTCATGGATTTCTTTACAAATAAAATTTTAGACATTAGAGAAAAAATTATTCAAAACCATCTCCAAGATTTATCTTCATGTTTAGCTCTGCACTGTGTTGGCACATGGCACTGAAGAGCATAATAATGAAGGAATTAGATCCTTAAACTTAGTTACAGCCAGTGTTGTAGTCAAGACCACCAAACCCGAGACCGAGACAAGACCAAGACCGGAGTGTATCAAGGCTGAGACAAGACCAAGACTTTTAGGGTCCAAGACCCAGTCAAGACCAAGACCAGTGTCCCACGCTACATGACACAATAAAATGTGAACCATGATCAAAATCACTTCTCAAATTGATCTGAAAGATCCACATTCCCACTTGTTAATTGAGTGACGGGGCCTACATATGTAATTGGAAAGAACCTCTGAAGCCTAGGCAGTAATCAGTGGACCTGTAGTTACATTTGTCGAGGTGCATGTCAGGTTTGCTTCAGAGAGGATTTTTGGTTATATATGTAGGACCAACACAGAACTCTAAATCAGGCCTTATTAGATCAATAGAGTGATAATTTTTGCATATAATCTAGAAGTTACATTTATATATCATGCATTTAATGGATCCCAGAGTGCCGTTTCCTTCCACTAATGGGTTTGCAGAAATCACATAAGCATGCACAACAAAACCATAATCCAGATGTCTTATCGATCAGCTGCTAAAAGCATTTCCTATGTTAGAATATTGGCCACCATATTGTAAGCATAAACTATCACATTTTTAATGCAACAACAGGAAGTGACATCATCTTGCTGGGAACTGTAGTTTTTTTTTTTCTTGAAAGCCTTTCATAGCTTCACTGGTGCTGAAAACTAATGTTTGACTACGGCTTTCTGAATACAAGTAGGGGTGCAACTATCAATTATTTTAGTAATTGAGTATTCTATTGATTATTCCATTAATTAATCAAGTAATCGGATAAGAAATAATATTTCGTATTAACAGTTCATCAGCATATTTTAACTTCCGTACTGCAGATGTTTCTCTGTGTGAAACAAACAGGGTGGATGGAGCAGCTACAAAGTTCTCTGTTCTTAATGCTGCTGATCAGGTGGTTGATGAAGGACCTCCAGCTGTTTCCCAGTAAAGGTTTTAAGGTGGTTACAGGAACAAGCACTGCTGCTTTGGACACTAGAAAAATGTCTCCTTTTGCTCCACCTGAGCTCACCATCTCAGTAATGGCTCCGCCTCTTCGTGCTTGCTGCACCTGTGCAGACAGATTGCACGTAAAACAGCTGCAGTTCTGTTTCTGTTGAAAAACTGGGGGCTGCATGAGCTTAATGCTGTAATGGTTTTTATTCACAAGCATCCTCCAAATTACGTTTCTACTGCAGGTCTATTTTTAGTCACTAATCAGGGATTAAAGCATAAAAAACATTTTGACGGAGCCCCTCTGTACTGAAGGAGGGTGGAGATGGGGGGGCTTCCTGCACCTAACTATCGCTAGTGCTAATGGCATTGTGGTTATAGCGATCCGTTCTGGTGGCTACAGCTGAAGTAAAGAAAAAATAACAGCTGACATTCTCTGCACACAACACACACACACGTGTGTGCATGTGTGTGTGAATGGTTCGATAACTAAATCTATGATAATTTTAGTAAATACCATATTCATATCAACATAATCATTAGAGGTCTTATTTGGACAGTGTTGTACAACTTGCATTATTTCACTCATCTCCACTTTATCAAGAAAATACTATCAACATTATCAACAACTGCTTTTCCAATATTTGTCGCGCTGTGAGGGCGCAAGTTGTGTGGCATGTGAAGGAGGTGAGGACTCAAACACAGGACACAGGAGCAGGTAAAGGTGTATAACAAAAACGAGCCTTTATTGTGGCTAATGCAAGCAAATACAAAAACCAAAAGAAGATAACAAAACTAAAGAAAACCTAAACTGGAAGGAAACTAGGGAAAACAAGAAGCTGGGTAAACGCAGGAACACAAACACTGCCACAAGGACAACAAGACTGACATCTGACGGGGAAAACCGCAGACAATAAATACACAGAGGAAAGGAGGGGTGAGTGGAAACAGCTGGGGCAAATAGGTGAACAGAATAACACTAATGAGACTCAGGGAGGTAAAACAATACAGAAGCACACAGGAAAAAGGACTGTCAAAATAAAACAGGAAGTAACCCAAACATGGTACATGGAGACTTGACACATAAGGAGACTGGCACACATGACTAAACAGAACCTAACTACAACACCTAAGCTGACACAAGACGGGGAAACAACTGAACAGGGAAGACACAGACACCTGAAACACAAACAATGAAGACCTGACACAGAAGGGATAACAGACACCAGCACACAAGAACACGGGGAGACAGATACACAGAGGAGCACAGACACAGGAGCACAAGGACATGGGAAGACGAGAACACAGGGAAATCAGAATAACCTATAATTAACTAAAAACCAAAAACAATACAAAACTACAACAAACAGAGAAACTAGACTGTAAGAAAAACTAAGAAACACAACCAGAAAATACAACAAAACAGAACATCACTAAAAGAATTCAAAACACAGGGCCACCGGCCCAGGAACATGACAATATTATAATCATTTTTGACTTAAGCATTTCATCCACCTTAGCGACATTAAAGTTCTCTTTTGCTGTGATGGATTTCCATCATTTGGAAAAAAATGGCCCTTTAACACAAGTGGATCATCGCTGACAAGTTTTTCAACACCCCCGCTGCTCTGTGTGTGTGTGTGTGTGTGTGTGTGTGAATATGTTTTGGTCAATTTTGAATGTTGGTGGTGCTTTCACACTCATGGTAGCATGAGACGGACTCTACAACCCACACAAGTGGCTCAGGTAGTGCAGCTCATCCAGGATGGCACATCAATGCGAGCTGTGGCAAGAAGGTTTGCTGTGTCTGTCAGCGTAGTGTCCAGAGGCTGGAGGCGCTACCAGGAGACAAGCCAGTACACCAGCAGACGTGGAGGAGGGCAACAACCCAGCAGCAGGACTGCTACCTCCGCCTTTGTGCAAGGAGGAACAGGAGGAGCACTGCCTGAATAGTTAAAAAATAAAATAAAATAAAATTGTGTGTGTGTGAATGAGAGGCAGATATTATAAGTTTATACTTCTTTCTGCTCCTTTTCATTCATGACACATTGTAAACCGTAAATACTCTGAGCAAAGCATAGAAAAAAATGTAATTTGATCCTTTACTTTCTTCTTTTTTCAAATATTTCTTGGAAAAATAGTGTTGTGCACACCTACATTATTACATGTATAATTTACATATGTATATGTTTTATAATCATAAGATGTGGGCAAACCACCAGTGCTTGATAAAACAAGTGTTTTATCAAGCATAATGACCGTGTCATTCCAGGCTGTACGCTTATTTTATCAGGTGGCCACACTGGTAAACAAGCCATATTCATGGCAACATTCCTGACAGACTGTTTAACCTCATTCAAAAGAGTTTCTGACTCCTGCCTCCCAAACAGCCGTTCAGAGGGGGGCGGGGGAGCGCAATGACATGACACTATGTTGCGCCTTCAAAATAAAAGCACACGACTTAAAGATTTCAAAATCGAGTATTTTTCTTCTCCGCTGTGTAATTTTTTGGTGGGACAAATGCACCTGTCTCCAATAGATGGGGGGACACGCCCCCCCAGTTCCTACGCCTATGATTTGTATTATCCGTCTCTTCAATTTTCCATGAATTTTCCTTTTGCTGCCACATACAGGGAGGTTGGCTACAGTCCTCTGGCCCTTAACTCTCTGGAGTCCATGGACACTCCGGCGCATCAAAATGACATCGCTGTTTTGAGATGCCATAGCATCGGGATGCTGCTTCGCTGAGGCCATTTCTCAAACCTCAAGTACGCAAGTTCGAACTTGGCAAGTTCCTGAACTTCCCAATTAAGGGGGAATTATTTCTCAATTGGAACACTAGCGTACTTGATGACATCACAGCTCAGCTCCAGTGTTTCTATCACCTTCCAGCTTAAATTTACTGATTGCTTGGTTTTAAAAACTTCCATCTCTGAATAAAAACATTATACATGTATTAACAGCTCTGCTGCTTAATGAACAAAAACAGGTCAAATATTAAAATTATTTTATTTTTATTCCAGAACACTTCCACCACTTACAACAAGCAGATGTTTAGAATACAGTCAAATAAATATTAATATTTTACAGCTTACAGTTACCTTTATTAGTCCCACAATGGGGAAATTTACAGTTAACAGAACACCCATCCAAGAAGACAAACAAACAAACATGGGGGGATAGGTGAACTGTGGCCATGCTGCCCCCTTATGGAGGCGCTGCCATTAAACAGACGGAAAACAATAGCGAAAACATATAAGGATAAGTGAGGGAAAAAAATCATCTCACACTTTGTATGCATACACACATACACAGTCTAAGTTTACAAAAACCTCTGCGATAGTGCAGGAAGCATGGCATATAGCATGGGAGCAGTAGGGTGGGGAGGGGCAGGGATGGAAGGAAGCCAGTGGAGGCGAGAGGGGGGGTCGGGCTACCGTGGGGCTGACTCAAACTCCCCTCTTTGGCTAACAGTTCTGATTAGAGGTGGAATGTACATCAGCAGCTAGGTCAGGGAGATCAGTCCAACACAGATCAGAAGAAGACAGGACAGCGGGGGTGTAGAGCATCTGTTTCCAGGAGAAGACTGAGATAAGATAGCAGTCCAAGGCTGCCAGAGAGCCAAATTTCAGATGCTATGACTTGTTTTGGAACAGGCTGTACTGATTAATTTGTTGACAGCCTTTAGTCTTTCTGGCATCTCTCAGTGGCGAAATCCCATCCAATCATCTGAATCCTCTTGTTTAATCCTTCGCCGTGCAGAAACAGGTACCTCTCCAAGATCTAATCCCTCCAATCAGCTCCAGGTATACTGAGTCTGAGTTTGAGTCTGTACCTTTCTGCATTACCCGTCATAAGCAGCCTTACCACGGCTTCAGGACTTCCTAAATTGTAACAACAAACCAGGTATCTCCCGGTCCAATTCGGAGAAATCCTAGTGTTAATAAGCCAAATGTGTATGTCCTCCATCGACAGTACAGCCAGGCACATCATCTTCCACCGACACAGGAATCCATAATGTAGCCAGCCAGGAATGTCAATTGGATAAGAAGAATAGGGTTCTCCTTTCCCCAATCTCCCCATGGTGAAAATTTGATCAAAAACAATGGCGTTGAGAGACCAGCTGACCAGATCCATAATTATAAATTCTAGTTCGGAAGCTTTGTGAAGAGAGGCTCTAAGCAGCAAAGCAGCAAAGCAGGGAAAAAAGGAAAGATTGGGGAGAGAAGAAAAGTGCGTCCGTCTCCGCTGAGGAGCACAGGAACAAATGAAAAACTGAAATAAATCAATCATTAGCCATTAGAGATAATCTGAGTTAAATATATCTGTGTTTAACTTCTACTCAGCAGTGAAAACCAGCGGGAGTTTTGAAAACGATGTGCCAGGAGTCAGGCGTTCTCCCTGCGTATAGCGACCGTCGTCCAGCCGGCGAGTGGGCAGCTGCTGTTAGAGCAGTGGAACACTTCGGAGTTGCACTTTTGCAAATCAAGCAATATCTTGATAAACTGAGCAGATATTTGATGTTTACGCATCTATATTCTCACCTGAAAACACAGCAAAAGTGTGTTTTGTGTCACAGAAGCAGTAACATTTCACAATGTACTCAGTTTAAGTCAATCTATTCCACTATTATTGGTTCTGAATTTTATTCGAAATGCATACTGGGATACTTGGCTGCACCAAGTCCACACAAGTCACCACCGATCCAGACTCGATAGAAGGGGCAGAGCGAGAACACATCTGGGTATTCTGAGCAAACTTGCCTTTATGTGTACTTTGCTTTGGACCAGTACTTGGGCTGAGAGTGATGACGTCTCACAAGTTCACGAGTACACAAGTCCGCATATTGAGAAACAGCCTGAGTCTCCATTTCAACATGAATTGAAAGTGCAGACTTCAAACTACGTACCAGTTTTTAAATTACATTGATAGGCCAAGTAAAGCCAGAGTTATGCCCAATGAATTCAAAAGCAATGTCTGATTTTCATTAGTTAATTTTCAGTAAATTTGTATTTATTGTTACTTTAGTCAGATTCAAGTTATTTCAGTAACCATTTGGGAGTTTTTTCTTTAACAGAAAGGCACCAACAATCTAGCAGAAAAAGTAAGAAAATGTGTATGTCGATTATGTCTTTGTTGTGACAGTGCTTCTTGGCAATAAATCTTATACTGCTGGAAAGCCTATTTCCCTTTCAATGGAGCCACATGTGTAAAGAAATTACATTTGTGGGTTGAGCAGCAGAGTTGAGCACCCATGAAAAATTGGCCAATCTTTTCTGCCAATGCCACACACACACACACACACACACCTTTTGTTGGCTGGTTTTACAAACACATCAATCATCAATCAGAGATCAATGACATCAGTTTCAGTCAGCATTATCTGACTTTTATTGTGAAGGAGCTTCTGCAAACAAAACAAGTTTGTCATCTTGTGCTATAGTGTAAGGGTGGTTGTCAAAGTGTTTCACTGCTAGTTGTACCCTGTATGACCGTGCATGCGACAAATAAATGTTGACTTGATTTGATTTTGATTTGAAAGTTATCAGTCCTTTCTGTGATTGTTCAGCAGCTATACTATCAGGGTGAACTCTGCAGTCATGTGACCTGTTTATCCGAACCAGTGGTTTCCCATACACTCTCTGTTCCAGGGGACACCACAGAGCCAGCACCATTCAGCTCTGCACCGTGGACACTGCATATGCATGCAGCCTCCTGCAGGGGGAGACAGAGCATCAGCATCATCACATTACAACCAACACATATGACATCTGACATCTGACACTTACCGTTTCTCTCCACAGGAACCAAACACGTTGGGCAGCGCCGGGTTGACTCTGCAATGAGGAGCAGAGATGCTTGCTCCCACCTCCCCCTGAGAGACGCCTCTTCCCTGACCACAAAACCCTGAGGAAGAGGACTAAGCTAACTGCTTCTTCATCAATATCATCCTTATGCAATCTGTATGTGATTGGTCAGCTCACCTGTGCAGTTTCCATCGTGGGTGGAGTTGTCACTACCTGACACGCCCCCTCATGGTACTCCCCCCTGCAGACTCTGCAGAAGATTAAACCACAGCCAAGCTGTTGGTCACACATCACCTTCCTGTTGTTGTCATGTGGAAGAAGCCCTGCCCCACAGCCAGGTGATGGGCACATCAATCCTCCAATGGTCAGCAGACACTCCTCAGCACCATACTGCAGGTACCGCCCATACTGAGGGGACACACAGGTGAGTGAGGGGGACTATGGCTACACCTGCAGCTCACCTGGTTTACCTGATTCACCTGGAGCATGCTCACAGGCTCTGTTTGTTTCCATTTGAATTAACTTCAGTCTTTCAGAAAAGATTATTTTTACTTTGGCCAAGGAAGTTATGTTTTTGGTAGCGTCTGTGTGTCATTCTGTCTGTAAACATGATAGCTCGAAAAGCTTTGAATGAATTCTAATAAAACCTTTAGGGGTGTAGAGCAGGTTCATGCCAACAGTCCATTAAAATTTGGCTGTCATCCACCAAGGTCTTCAAGGTCAACTCACGGACGTGGACAAAATTGTTGGTACCCTTCTAAAAAAAGTAATAATAAATAAAAAATTTACTGAAAATTAACTCACGAATATCAGACGTTGCTTTTGAATTGTAATTAAATAGAATTATTTTAAAAAACAAACTAATGCAACTTTCCGGATGTTACCCTTAATATTTTGCTGCACAACCTTTTGAGACAATCAGTGCAATCAAGTGATTTCTGTGATTGTCAGTGAGACTTCTGCACCTATCAATGGGTATTTTAGCCGACTTCTTGGGAGCAAACTAATCCAGATGTTTCAGGTTTGAAGGGTGCCTTCTCCAGACTGCATGTTTCAACTCCTTCCACAGATGTTCAGTAGGATTTAGATCAGGCCTCACAGAAGGCCACTTCAGAATAGTCCATTGTGTTATTCTTTTTATTCCATTCCTGGGTGTTTTTAGCTGTGTATTTTGGGTCATTATCCTGTTGGAGGACCTATGACCTGTGACTCATAAAGATTTCTGGGCAGCACATTTCACATTCAATTTGTCATGAATTTTCCTCTTGTAGCCACACCCAGGGAGGTTGTCTACAGTCCCGTGAACTTTATACTTCTAAATAATATGTGCAACTGTAGTCACAGGAACATCAAGCTATTTGCAGATGGTCTTGTAGCCTTTACCTCTAAGATGCTTGTCAGTAATTGTTCCCAGAGTCATGATACCAAATAGCACAGTGACTACTTTTCACCCTTTAAATAGGCAGACTGACAACAAGTTAAAAGACCTGTTATGCAAATTACAGAATACACCTTAGTTTAACAAGTCCCTGTGGTTAATTTATATCCTTTATAGCGGTACCATCATTTTTGTCCGTGGTCAGTTTTATTAGTTTGTCCCATCCTATTTTCTTCTACTTATCCAGGGACAAGTTGTGGGGGTAGCAGCCCCTCCTGAATGACTGTACTCTTCACCCTATCTCTAAGCGAGAGGCCAGCCACCCTTCGGAGGAAGCTCATTTTCACCACTTGTATCCGCAATTTCATTCTTTTGGTCACTACTCAAAACTCTTAACCATAGATGAGGTTAGGGAAGTAGATTGACTTGTCAATTGACAGCTTCACTTTCATGCTGAGCACTCTCTTTATCATGACAAACGGGTGCAGCATCCGTATCAGTGCAGCCACAGCCCCAATCTGCCTGACAATCTCCTGCTCCCTTCTCCCGTCACTTGTGAACAAGATCCTGAGATACTTAAACTCCTCCACCTGGGGCAGCAACCTGTCGCTGCTAACTCTCATACCCGCCACTTCACACTCAACTGTGAACCATTCCACTGCGAGCTGGAGGCCACTACCTGATGAAGCCAACAGGACCGCATCATCTGCAAAGAGCAGAGATGAGATTCTGAGGAAGCCTTCAACCATTTGGCTACACCTAGAAATTCTGTCCATAAAAATCGATGACAAAGGGCAGCCCTGGCCAAGTCCAACACCCACAAGAAACAAGTCCGACTTATTGCTGGTGATATGGACCAAGTTCTCACTGTGGCTGTACAGGAACTGAATGGCCTACAACAATGGGCCATACGCCCCATACTCCTGCAGCACCTCCCACAGGATACCCCAAGGGATGCAGTCAAATGCCTTCTCCGGGTACACAAAACATATGTAGACTAGATTGGCAAATTCCCATGCATACTTGAATATCCTAGAGAGGATATAGAGCTAGTCCAGCATTCTGCAACTAGGACAAAAATTGCATTGTTCCTCTTGAATCTGAAGTTTGGCAAACAGATGAACTCTCTTTTCCAGCACCATGGCATAGACCTTCCCAGGAAGGCTAAGGAGTGTGATACCCTGATAGTTGGAATACACCCTCCGGTCCTCCTTCTTTGTTATATTCCGTGGGTCTAGGAGGGTTAGGGGTACCATATGATTGAGAATCAAAGTCATGAAAAGAGGAAAGTAAACAACCAGGATTGAAAGAAAGAACCACAAATCAAGGTTAACGCAAATAAATTATGGTATTTATTGTAAAAATGTTTCCTAAGTACTAACTAAAACTCAACCTGAAGATGTGACCCATTTTCTGGAGGTAAAAGAGAGATTTAAAAACCTGCGATGCTGCCTTCAGGTCAGGTGACAGAGCTCTGTACAGTGCTGCTCAAGCTGACCTGAAAAGAGGAATTAAAAAAGTCAAGGCGGACTACAGGAGGAAAACAGAGTCCCACCTGTCCATTAATAGCACACGGGAGGTGTGGCAGGGCATTCAGAATATCACAAACTTCAGAGGCTGTGATGTGACAGCAGGAGACCTGAGTGTGTGTCACTAACGGAGAAACTTAACTGTTTCTTTGCTCGCTTTGAGATACCTAGGACCATCCATCTGACCCAGCCACCCTCTACATCAACAGTGTAGAGTGGAGAGGGTCCACACCTTCAAGTTTCTTGGTGTCCTCATCCCTGCTGATCTTTTTTGGTCAGATACTATCACAGCTGTTATCAAGAAGACTCACCAGCGACTTCACTTCCTGAGGGTCCTCAGGAAGAACAACTTGGACTCAAACCTGCTGCTGACCACTCATCAATTGAGAGCCTGCTGACGTAAGATCAGGCAGGCCATTCCACCCAATCACATCCCTCCAGGAAGTCTCCCAGCAGGACAATGGAGTCACCGGATGAAGCACCGGATGAAGCACCGGATGAAGCACCCCACTCAGCGATGCCAAGAAGGCTGGGTATTCTGAACTGTCATTTGGTGCATAAGCACAAACCACAGTCAGGACCATCTTGTCCACTGGTGAAAACTCAGAAGTACAGGCAGTATGCCAAGGGTATACAAAGATACCCACCCCAAATTGCCACCTCTCACAAACTCCCGCCCCTCTCCAGGAGACTGGTTCCAGAGCTCAGGCTGTGTTAAGGTAAGCCGACTATATCTAGCCAGTATCTCTCAACCTCCTGCACTACCTCAGGCTCCTTCCCCACCAGAGAGGTGATGTTCCATGTCCCAGTAGCCAGTCTTGGGCCCTGTTTACATGACAACAGCCTTGTTTTGATGCATTTTGCCCTTCCGTTTACAAGACAACGGAGTGAAAACGCTGTGTTTCGGAAACGGGGTACAGAGTGGAGCATTTCAGAAACGCACCGGCCTGCGTTGTCGTGTAAACGGTTGAAAACGGGGTGATTTGAAAACAGGTGACTCGCACATGGGCACTATGGTTGCGACCGCGAGTTTTCCGTGCATGCGCAAATTGCTAAACAGTACTCGCGGATTCACGAGTGCTTCTTGTGCTTTTCTTGCGTTCTTGCCGTTTTGTAATTCGGTGTTGTGCGCAGCAGCAATCCAACCTCATTGTCAGTCCACACAAAACCTCTCACATTAGCCATTTTGTACATAATGAACAATTTGCCGTGCTTTCTACTGTGTCCCTCCATGCATGTGCGTCTTGCGTAAAAAAGCTTTGCAGAGAAAAAACCAACGCCAAATTGTGGCCTGACATGGGAACTACATCGTTTTCATCATTTCACACATCACCGTGTAAACGGAGATTGTTTCTGAAATGCTACCGTGTAAACGGAAGGCTGAAACACATCAAAACGACACTGTTTCCAGTTTTCAGTGGAAACCGTGTCATGTAAACAGGGCCTTGATAGCTGGAGATTGGTCTGCCACGGCTTTGGCTGACACCTGACACACATTGCACCCAACCCCTACAAATCCTCCTGCAGGTGGTGGGCCTACAGGAAGTCTGTGCCCAGCTGGGCCCCATGGGCGAATGCCCAGCCACCAGGGACTCTCCACTGAACTTTCTCCCCAGGCCTGGCTCCAAAGTTGGCCCCAGTAACCCGATCCCGGGCAGGGTAAATTGTTCCCTTGACGGCTCTTTCATAAGGGTCAATGGAATCACTCTTTGTCTGTCCCCTCACCCAGGACCAACCTTGAGAGACGCTACCAGGGGGCAAAAGCCCCTTGGACAACATAGCTCCTGGGATCACTGATACACACAGACCCCTCCACCACAATGACGTGACAATTCACGGTGGCGCAGTAGTTTGTTTTGTAAAATAATTCTGTTGAACCACATTTCAAACTAATGTCTCATTTTCATGAGTTAATTTTCAGTAATTTCTTTTTTTTATATTTATTATGACAATCGTCAGTTTATTGCTGTGACCACTGTGGATTTTTCCTTCTTTAAGGGTACCAAAAATCTATCCACGTCTGTAATGATTTGGTGGAATTACAACTTGGAAACTATGATTTTTTATGTGTAGCGTGTATTGTCAATATATACAAAGTTCCAAATAAAGATTTAAAATACCATGTCACATTTGAAATCTGACCTCTCTATCAAGGTCAATAGATTGATCTGAAGGTCACAGTGATAATAATGCTATATAAGGTCAAACTTTCATAAAACATCTTTTATCTTTAAAGCTATGTTTTAAATTCTGCTGCCTTTGTATTGGCAGGATTTAGGGAATGATGCGGGTATTTGGAGATTCTAAATATCTTTTTATAGTTTGCATCTAAATTTGTCACATTTAACCTCTGAGTGTCAAATGGGTGGCTGTACCTCAGGAGGTAGAGCAGGTCACCTACTGATTGGAAGGTCAGCGGTTTGATTCCTGGCTGCTCCGGGTTGCGTGCCAAAGTATCCTTGGGCAAGATACTGAACCCCAAGTTGCTCTCGCACTCAAACGTTGGAGTATGAATGTGTGTGAATGTGTTAGACAATAAAAAAAAAAAAAAAGCACTTAGCTTACTTACACATGAAAGTACTTGTGTGAATGGGTAAATGTAAATGTGTTGTATAAGCACTGTGAGTGCTCAGTCAGAGTAGAAAAGCACTATATAAGAACTAGTCCATTTACCATTACTTTTAAATTTCATGTGTGCCTTTATTTTAAAATTAGCCTCAAAACGTGTTTTATCTTTAAAGAAATTGTTGTTGTGAGAAAGAGAATTAATCCACATAAATAAAAAAAGAATTATGCTCAAAATGGTGTCAAGTATATTAAAATGGGTTTCTACAGGGAAAATAACAAGAGCCTGCACTTTTTTTTTACTGCTCAATAAACTTGTTCAAGTATGTTTAAAAAGAACAAAGCAAACCAAACAAATATCTATAAACTATTCCTTTAAAACAAAATCCTATTCAGAGATGAGCCTCCTTGGTGGAGCTTTGCACTCTGAGTGCTTCTTGTTTTTGATGTTTTCTTGGATTTAGTTGTTATCGCTGCCATGGTTTCTGCTTTGTGTTCACTTTGCCAGGATAAAGGCTGAGGTCTCTCACTGGGTCACTTTGGTCATGAGTTCTCTGTTTTCTGCTGAGCTTTTTTTTTCAGATCTGTCTCTGTGCACTTGTTACAGGTGGATCATCGTTTCATCACATTTTACATTTGAGTGATATTTATGTTATTTATTTTTTGGTTCTTTTTGTTATTTCACATTTTATCTTTAGATCAATTTTTTTCAGTCGAGTGTTTGCAAACTTCAGAATATTTCCCTCAGGGGAAACATCACAGTCATGATACACAGTACAAGTACTGTGTGTACTGCATGCCTATATTTGATACGCAGTAAAAGTACTCTGTGTACTGTGTGTACCTGCTCATCTCCCAGGATCCTGAAATGATGAACTTCTTTAATCAGAGAGTCGTCACAGCCGGCTGCAAACACATTCACAGCACATGAAACATGTTTGCACTGACTTTGATGACGATGATGATGAACTGTTAACTGTAATTTCCCCATTGTGGGATTAATAAAGTATTCATTCATTCATTCACTCAAAACTGGGGTGGAGTCTGTGTTTCAGAATGAATCTGTCAGATTTTCACAATAAAAGCAGCTGTAATCAGCTCCTGCCTGCAGTCAATCACTATCAATCACTGAAGGAAAATAAAATCAGATTCTCAGACAGTGTTACTCTGAAGTATTTCCACAGGAAGTAAAGGTTACACTGACCATGCCCTCTCTCACCTGCACATGGCAGCGAGTAGCCAATCACAGGATGGTAAACAAACTGACGCTCGTTCAGTCGTGTCTGACAGTAATGCCGGAAACAGTCGAGACAGATTACATGACGATCTGAGCACTCGAAGACCAGGACCACGTCCCTGAGAGGCAAAGGGGGCGGGGTTACAGCAGAGTGACATCCAACCTGTATGTGTGTGTGTGCGCGTGCATGCGTGCATTACATAACATCAGTGCAGGCGACGCAGGGCACGTTTCTGGTGTTGGTCATGATCAGGTCGAGGGCCACGGAGAGGTCGTCATCTGATGTGGGGTGAGACGCACACTTCATATAGAACTCCTAAAGACACACACACAGAGCTGATCAGCTGCTTCAGTTTTTGTAATCAATGATGAAGCTCATCAGATAATTAGAAACAGGTGTTCTGTTAAACATGTCCATGTGGAAACAAGCAAAGAGAGGAATAGTTCCCAGAAAAAATAGTTTGGCCCCGTCCCTTGTCTCCACCCCTCAGTGTCACACCCACCCACCCTCAGGTATATAAGTTACTCCTCAGTTTTACACATTGTGTTCTAACAGCTGATCAATATTTTACAAATATTTATTGATATGTTACTCTCTGAGCGCCTGCTAGTGATAATTATAGATTATTCTGCTGAGTATTTTCTGACTGATTGATCATTAATTTCATCACTACAAAAGGAAATGCAGGTTTGTCGATCACTCATTTGATAGAAGCCCTGCCCCCTTACCGCTTCTTTGCCTTGACAACCTTCTGACTGACAGATGCCATGGATGTGACTGGGGAGGAGAATGTCATCCCAGCAGGAGGGACCCTGAAACACAGTCCATCAGTGAAACAGCACCCCCCTGTGGTCACACACAGGTGCTAGTATAAGTACTTGTACAGGAACTGTCTCCCACCCTGCTGAGCACCAGTGTCGTCTGTTTGCAGCTTCGGCAGCGAACTCGTAGCTTTCCCGGTTGGATCGACCTGCAGCTTTTACAGAACACGAAGAAAGTATTGCAGGTACGTGCACCTGTACACACAGAACACAGTCAGGGTAATAAAGTACTGCATGCACTAAAAAGGATTTCAGTTCTAAAAAACTATTTCTGAGAGTATTTTTTGTCTTGAAATATTCATTGCCCCACCCACCAACAGGTGGAGGGAGGTGATGTTTGTCTGTCTGTCAGCAATATAATGCAAAACATTTTAAACCAGAACTGATGAAACTTTGTGGAAATACTCCTCAGGGGCCCAACATTTTCAAGGTCAAAGGTCAAGGTCACTAAAATTTCCAAATTGGTGTTTGCACACTTTCTTCTCTCTCACTTTACACCCCTTTTCTCTTGTCTTTCTGCACCCAACATGTTTGCCACACGGACATACAGCACACAAAAACCGTCATACAGGATACACAGTCATGCAGGACGCATGCACACGCTCACACACCACACACAACTTTAGTGAACACACAACACTTCATCAGTTAATCTAAATATGAGCACACTGAGGTTTGTCTCATGGAAAGTACGTGGAGTTGGTTTGAGGGAAAAGAGAGTGAAAATTATTAATCGGTTAAATGATTTACAGGCTGACGTGTTTCTACAGGAGACACATGTGTCCAGAACATCTGCACACACACTCTCCTCTCCACAGTTCCCTCACATGTTCTCAGCCTGCTACAACTCCTAACAAAGAGGCGTAGCAATATTGATTAACAATAAGATAAATTTCACCAGTAGCAATACTATATCAGACCCTGAAGGTAGATTTATAATACTTAATTTAACTATTCAAAACACAGATTTATGCATAGCTAGTATATATGGACCAAATGTTGATGTCCCCTCCTTCTTTCACACCTTCTTCACTTCACTCTCTGATCACTCTGACTCCATACTTATGATAGGAGGAGACTTCAACCTGGTACTTAATGCAGATACTGACAGGTCAGTACCGCAGTGAGTCACGGGAACTGGCAGTCTAAAGAAAAAACAGCTATTCCTTCTATTAAAGACTCAACTGGTAACATTACTCACGACCCACAACAAATAAATAACTCTTTTAAAGACTTTTATGAAGCCTTATACTCATCACAGATTAATCCATCTGATTCTGAAATTGAAGAATATCTTAATATAATTCTACCTAAACTAAATGATGAACAGGCTGTGGCTCTTGATTCTTCTTTCTCACCATCTGAAATTTATGAAGCATCTCCCAAATAATAAAGCCCCAGGCCCAGATAGTTTTCCAGCAGAGTTTTATAAAGAATTTTGGTCTGTGCTAGAACCCACTTTTTTCAGAATGGTGACTCAAATTCAGAACAAATTACATGATATCTCCAATCATGAACTCTGCTAACATTAGCCTACTTCTTAAACCAGGCAAAGACCCAACACTCCCCTCCAGTTACCGCCCAATCTCTCTCATTAATGTAGACCTTAAAATAATTTGCAAAGTCCTTGCCAGAAAGTTAGAAAAGAATCACTCCATCTATTATACATCCAGACCAAACAGGTTTTATCAAGGGTCAGCACTCAGCCAATAATACATGCCGACTGATAAATGTAATAGATTACTGTTCTTTTGTACTGTTCTCTTTAGATGCAGAGAAAGCATTCGATCGGGTAAATTGGAAATTTCTGTTAGCAGTTCTACACAAATTTGGATTTGGTTCATCTTTCATAACTTGGATCAGAACACTATACAGCTCTCCAAATGCACGTTGGGGGGGACCGAGTCAAAAAACAAGAGGAGTCACAGGAAATATTTAGAAAAAAAAAGAGGGTTTTTTACTTTAACCCAAAAAAAATAATTACAATTACAAAATACTGAGCTCATAAAAAGGGGTCAAAGAAACAAAACTGAACTCAGGCAAAAAATGTGAACAAACAAACTAGCTGTACAAACAAAACATAACTGACACACCTAAGGAATGACACACGGGGGTATATATGCTGGCTGATCAGACCATTAATACACAATAGGGATAACTAAAGAGAATACACCAACTACACCAAACACTACAATACAGCTAAGTTTGTTAATAAACTAAACATAAAAAACAAAAAACAAAAAGCAAAATCTTAAAGCTCCAAATACAAATATTCACTTAAATGGAAAAGCTTTATTTAACTAAAATAAACTCTAAGTCCCTTCCCCTCTACACGAACTGGTGGTACAGTCAAATTTGTCCATTGCATTCAGGTGTGGTCAGCCCTGGCCACATCTTTTGTCAGGCAACTCCTAAGGACCACAGCAGGTAAGTACCGGTAAAGAAAAACAAAAACTTATGAGCATAAAAATGAACCATGGTTTGAGAAAAATACAAGTGAACTAAATGTGCACGCATGCAAATAGAACAAATGCATTTAAACCAACCAAGTTATTGTAAACTAAAATAATGGTGTTTGTATGAATAGTGCTTAAGGGAGTTACCGACTTTGATGGACTGTGGCCATAGGTTTGGCCATAACACACGTGTTAGGACAAATGATCTAATTTCCCAAAGCTTCAGTGTGCAGAGAGGCACCAGACGGGGTTGCCCACTATCTCCATCACTTGTTGTCATTTTCATCGAGCCACTAGCAGCAGCAATCCGACAAAATGTAGATATTAAAGGAGTTCAAATAGAAACACAGACCATAAGATAAGCCTTTATGCTGATGAGGTTTTACTTTTTCTTGGGAATTCACAAACCTCTCTTCTGAAGACAAACACACTTATAGATAAGTTCTCATCTATATCAGACTACTCCATCAACTGGAGTAAATCAACAGTTTTGCTTCTGAATTGTAACTTTCAGAACAACACCACTACCTCACTACAGTTGGGCAACATTAGATATTTAGGTATAAATTTTTCTTCCAGGCTGTCAGACCTCTACTAAAAACAATAGAGGATGATCTCACACGTTGGAACTCTCTACCTACAGGGGCTGGACAATGAAACTGAAACACCTGTCAGTTTAGTGTGGGAGGTTTCATGGCTAAATTGGACCAGCCTGGTGGCCAATCTTCATTAATTGCACATTGCACCAGTAAAAGCAGAGTGTGAAGGTTCAATTATTGATGCTTCAATCTTAAATATGATCAGTCTGTCTTTATTAGTTGGCTATGTACCACAGGACTTCAAGGTGGCTGTAATTAAACCGCTACTTAAAAAGTCATCACTTGACCCAGCTGTCTTAGCTAATTATAGGCCAATCTCCAACCTTCCTTTTCTCTCCAAAATCCTTGAAAGAGTAGTTGTAAAACAGCTAACTGATCATCTGCAGAGGAACGGTTTATTTGAAGAGTTTCATTCAGGTTTCAGAATTCATCACAGTACAGAAACAGTATTAGTGAAGGTTACAAATGATCTTCTTACAGCCTCTGACAGTGGACTCATCTCTGTGCTTGTCCTGTTGGACCTCAGTGCAGCTTTGATACTGTTGACCATAACATTTTATTATATTATTATATATTATATTAGAGCATGCCATAGGTATTAAAGGTACTGCACGGCAGTGGTTTGAATCATATTTATCTAATAGACTCCAATTTGTTCATGTAAATGGGGAGTTGTCTTTACACACTAAGGTTAATTATGGAGTTCCACAGGGTTCTGTGCTAGGTCCAATTTTATTTACATTGTACACGCTTCCCTTAGGCAGTATTATTAGAAAGCATTGCATCAATTTTCACTGTTATGCAGATGATACTCAGCTTTATCTATCCATGAAGCCAGATGATACACATCAAATAGTTAAACCGCAGGAATGTTTTAAAGACATAAAGGCCTGGATAACCTCTAATTTCCTGCTTCTAAATTCAGATAAAACTGAAGTTCTTGTACTCGGCCCCACAAATCTTAGAAACATGGTGTCAAACCAGATACTTACTCTGGATGGCATTACTTTGGCCTCCAGTAACACTGTGAGAAATCTTGGAGTCATTTTTGACCTGGATATGTCCTTCAATGCACATATTAAACAAATATGTAGGAACACTTTCTTACATTTGCGCAATATTTATAAAATTAGAAACATCCTTTCTCAGACTGATGCTGTCATGGCAGGCCGCAGCGCAGGCAGGAAGGAGGACCCCAGAAGCAGAACTCCGGAGAGGTGTATCGTGAATGTGACTTTTATTAACAAAATCAGAACCAAGCAGGGAGATGCCAGAACCGACTAGACTGGGTTTGGCTAAACACACACAGGGCTGCGGGGAAACAACTACCAATAATGACGCGACAACAGGCAAGGAACTCACCAAAACAAGATTGGGCAGGGAGCAACAGAGGAAAACCCCAAAAGCAAAAGAAAACAGTTCAGGAGTGGCCACCCAGGCCTCAGTGTCCAAAAACAAAGAGTCCAAAGCAATTGCAGGGGGGCCGACCGCGCTCCCAGCAGCGGCGGCGACGAGGAGCAGATGAAGAGGGGGCCGACCGTGCTCCCAGCGGCAGCAGCGACGGAGGACCTCGGGCGGACGGCTGTGTGGCATGCAGCGACGGAGAGCAGGGCCCTCTGACGGCTCGGACTGAGCGGGACCCTCTGGCGGACGGCCGCGTGGCATGCGGTGACGGAGAGCAGGGCCCTCTGACGGCTCGGACAGAGCGGAGGCCCCTGGGTGTGGGCCGGGAAACGCAGGCCAGGGCTGCGGTGCGGGGCACACGGTTGCCTGCTCGAACTGCTGGGGCCGCTTAGGGGATGTCCTGGGTGCAGGCGCTGGGGAGGATGCGGATGGTGATGGTGTGGACGGTGTATGCGACTGCGTGGAGGCCGGCTGCAGCTGAGGGAAAAGTGACACTAGGGCTGAGGGCGCAGGAGCTGAAGGGACTGGGGCTGAGGGCGCAGGAGCTGAAGGGACTGGGGCTGACTGCGGCTGAGGGGAAGCCGGAGCTACGGCTGACTGTGGCTGAGGGGAAGCCGGAGCTACGGCTGACCGTGGCTGAGGGGAAGCCGGAGCTACGGCTGACCGTGGCTGAGGGGAAGCCGGAGCTACGGCTGACCGAGGCTGACGGGAGGCCGGCGGGACGGCCGACTGAGGCTGAGGGAGAGCCGGCGGGACGGCCGACTGAGGCTGAGGGAGAACTGGCGGGACGGCCGACTGAGGCCCAGGGAGGGCCGGCGGGACGGCCGGCTGAGGCCGAGGGAGGGCCGGCGGGACGGCCGGCTGAGGCCGAGGGAGGGCCGGCGGGACGGCCGGAGCCACAGGAGCAGGCTGGGACGCGGGAAGGGCAGAGTGGGAAGCAGGCTGGGACGCTGGCGGGGGAGACAGAAGCTGGGGAGGTGAAGGCCGAGAGACTGGAGGTGTGATGACCTGGACGTAATTCCTGGTCAGGACTGGCAAAGCGTCCATTAGCCCAGGAAAGTCCCCTGAAAAGTCCCTGGAGTTCATGGGCTATGGCCCTCCCCTGCTTCTCACAGGGTTCCCGAAACCACCGGACACACAGCTCGTGAACAACATCGCCCAGTGTCTCGGGAGACAACTCAGTTGTGCAGGTGGGCTGAGGTTGCCACGTCCGCTGCTGTCGGGGCTTCCTCTTCCTCCCTGACTGCGTCGACTGCTGAGGAAGGGAGGGGCCAGCGAACGGAGTCGCCGGTGAGCGAGCCGCAGGAGCCAGAGAAAGTCCGCCGGTGCGGATGGCCTGTGGCTTAGGCGGAGGAGGTGAGTGGCGTCGCCGGGGACCCGTTCCAATACGCTGGTCCCCCCAGCACCAGGCGAGTGCCACTGAAGCAATCGAAGACTGCGGGGTCCACTCGTGGTCGCGTCATTCTGTCACGGCAGGCCACAGCGCAGGCAGGAAGGAGGACCCCAGAAGCAGAACTCCGGAGAGGTGTATCGTGAACTGTGACTTTTATTAACAAAATCAGAACCAAGCAGGGAGATGCCAGAACCAACTAGACTAGGTTTGGCTAAACACACACAGGGCTGCGGGGGAACAACTACCAATAATGACGCGACAACAGGCAAGAGGTAACTCACAAGACTAAAATACACAAGAGGGCTAATGGCATGGGAGGAAACAGGTGGGAACACAAGTGACGTCAATAACACCGACGAGACAAGGGGAAGCAAAACTAAACACAAGGCATAGGGAACACAGGACTATCAAAATAAAACAGGAAGAGACAGGACCAGGAACATGACAGGGGGAAACACCAGGGACCAGAGAAACATTAGGAAAACAAAAGAACACAAAACACTGGGCCACCGGCCCAGGACCATGACAG